>JAMZAV010009935.1:0-35938 GCA_024449915.1 Sweltsa coloradensis
GCAGGCGTCCTCCAAACGGACCACCGAGTTCCATCTTTCAGATTATAAGCAATAAAATTTTGGAGATTAAAATGTACCCGTCTCGGGGGTCCATTGGTAGGCCGCCTGGAATGGGGGGAACTCGGGTTCGAACCCGTCGGGGCGGACTTTTTAATTTTCCCAAAATTGTTTTAAAATATTATTTTATTTATGTTTGATATTTAAAAGTTTTTAATTGATTAAAGTTTTTTATTTTACTGGTATTTTTTAAATTTTTGGTGATTTATTTTGTGCTTTTTCATGGAGTCTGTGATGAGTCATTCATTTGCCGACATCAGAAGTCGCTGAACACACAAAGCTGATTTGATGATATAACCAATTTGCCGATATCGTCACAATTTTAGTGATATCTTTAACCCCAAAAAATAAACGTAAATATGTCGTATGGTGATATCGGCTTTTTATGATTCACAGAGATGTTTGCGATATCACCATAGCTCTAGTGACATCCCCATAGCACTTGATGTTCCCAGGGGAACTTGGTGATATCGTAAAATTTTAACGATACATTAAAACATTTTGCCGTGTTCAAGCAGGGCCGGCAATTTTTTTGGGGGGTCAGTGAAAAGTGAAGTTTTTCGCTTCGCTCGCTACCTCATCCAACTATAAGCCCCTATTCGTCACTGACTGGACGGTAGGCTAAAACGTTCAAATTTAACGTGAAAGTAATAGTGTGATGCAATTTGAAACAAAAATTGACAAGTTTTTTTTAAAGAAATAAAAAAACTAAAAAAAATTTTCTACTGTGTGAAAACATATAATGCTAAAAAAATTAGTTTTTTTTTAATAACTTTAAAGGCTTTTTTAATAAGCTCCTTTTTGCTTTATGAAACAAAATGTAAGGGGGGTGTTGCTTTATTTTATCCCTTCTTCGTCATTCATTTAATCTGAAAATCTCACTTCCACACATAAATACATAAATTCCTTTCCCCCTGACCGCATCGTTGTATACCGGCTTTATAATTTGCACGCAATTAAACAATTTTTTGCTGAACATTTTGACTAGCTTGTCAACGTGAAGTAAGGGGAAAAAGTGAAGTTTGTTTTTATTTGAGCACAAGTGAAAAAATCAAAGTTTGGGGCCTTTTTTGAGATCACAATGCCTCTAGATTGTATTTTTTTTGTAGTGGGCGTACAATGGGACGCTTTGTGATAGCCTATACACGTTCACCCCTTAAAAATTAATAAATTATAATTTTCAAGATTAAAAATCTGTTTAGTAAATGCATAAAAAAAAATTTAACTTTTCCCAAAAATTTATACATGTTCTCATTTAAAAATTAACTGCAGTAAAAAAAAAACACTGCATTTTTTGGTCAACCAAGCATGATCCCGTCGAAACCAACCACTACTAAACTTGTCTACAATGCTGCCCGCCCTCCCGGATGCGGAATACCTTATTCTAGAATCCGTGCGTAATAGTCCGATTCAAAGAAAATCCGTTATTTACTCAAATTGGCGGAAATTTTCGTTTCAAAATTTTTTTTTTTTTATTGTTTCTTTTGTTTGGAGATTTCTCTAATATTATCTAAAGGGATATTTTTGAAGAATGACAATGTTTAACTTGTTTAAAAAAAATTTAAAAACACCCTATGTGCCCTCAACGGTCAATGTGGTAAAACCCTAAAGTTTGCTCTCATATACATAACGTGATGAGGGCCAAACAATGAAATTCTGTTTTTTCAAAAAAACCCCCGCAATGCAAAAACCCGCCACTGCATGACGTAGTGCAGGGGAACCCATTTAAATGATTTCAATTTAAGAGAGCAAAAAACAAAGTGTATTTAAAGTTTTCATAGCCCCAAAAAAATTTAGGTGTCTTTGTCTGTTTCTTGTAAAATCTAGGCAATAAATGTATTAAAATGTGTGTGCAAAACTAAGAACGGACAGGGTTGTTTTCTTTATAGGGTTGTTTTAAAAATTTGTTAGTAAAATTTGCATACACAATAAACATTATAAACACTTAAATTATATGAGTGATTGGAAAATACAAAAAATATAGCAAGTTTTTTTCACACGTCGGGAGTGTTTAAAAAAACGCGCGTGCCACCCTTGAGACGTTTTACCCGGGCGAATTTGGGCTGAGCGTAGGGGGGAGGGACTATTAGTTCAATCGTTTATTGTGTTTTTTGTGATCTGTGATGCAGCGATCTTTATTTTTCAAAATCTAGAACGACTAAATAATCGGACAGGAATAAGCCATGCAATCTGTTTGTACAGCGTACGTTTTTAAATTTATAGCCTGGATGAGTTTTTTATTATAGATTTTTTTTTTCGGGGTATGCACAAGTCCCGTTTTGTTTTCCTGTTTGTCTATGATTATTGATTTATAAACGTATCACACCCCAATAAAAAAAATAGAATCCCTAGTAGACCAAATTAAAACGCCATATCCAAATCTCAGATGGTTGGAGCATCAGCTCAGACAGCGGAAGACGGGGGTTCTATCCCATTTATAAAATTTCTATATTATTTCCCGTTATAAAATGTTTAAAATCAAAACTTTAAATCGTTAAATGATTTTGTTAAAAATAAAATTACATATTTACCACCAGGGAAAAATATTTACTTTTTTGTTTTGCCTTCGCTCTGCGATAATAAAACAGTTTTTGTGACGTGGCTCATCCCCCAGACTAATAAAGAAAAAGCTCCTATAGAACCAATGTCCGGGTTCGAGACAAAAAGAGGCCTTTTCAAATTTGAACTTTTAATAGTTTAATTTGTTTAGTACCTATTCACAAAAATTGGGGATAATTCTCTACACTTACAGTAACTATATTTTTCACATAGTGTGCGGCGTGATCTAATTTTGAACAGATGGCCATTGAAATCATACTACCATATTTTAGCATTGCTTTTCATCGAAATATATATGACCTTTTTGATTTTGCAATGCACGTGTTCTCATTGGGGTCATCTTTAAAAAAATTTAAAATTAACCTGTTGATTGAAGCAAAACCTTTCACACATAATCAAATTCTTAAATGTTCCGGTTCTTAACAAATAGGATTATAGCCCATGCTTGTGTGGGGTTCGCATTAGTTAAAATATTTCATTCATGGCCAATGAAATCGTTTTTTTTTTGAAAAATAAAAAAACCCCCCCGTAACTCAAAAAATCGTATCGCCAAGTGCCACTTGCTGGGGGAGAAAGGCCTAAAATGTGCAAAACATCTTCGTAGTTCAGTAGTTTGCGGTAACTACTATCATTTTAATATTTTTTTTTTAATTTAAGATAAATTTTTGAAATTCGAACTTTTTTTTTTGTACTTTTTTTTCCCTAAAAATTTTTGTAATTTTTTTATTAACTCTAAAGGAAGGTAAATTTTTAAAAAAATTGACCAAGTTCGCAATTTTTTAAGACCATATTTTTACAAATTTTGAAAATCGCAAAACATAAATCTTTTGTAATTTTATCGTGAAAAGAATAAAAAAACATTATGCCGATATGACAGTTGTGGGCCGAGTTCTAACTGAAATGCGGGACCTGCATCGCACCGATATTATAGGGTACTCCTGTCAAAACCTTAAAAAAAACCGTAGTACGGGAAAAAATTTCATTCTCAAATTCGTCCGTACATGAACGAAATCAGCGGAAAAAATCGAAGGTATCCGAAACGCCGCGGGGTACCCCCTAACTAGGCCAAAAACTTCAAAAATCACAGTGCATTGTGCAGAGTGGTAGCGCGTCCGAATTCTATGCGAGAAGTCGCGGTTTCCAAAAATTTTTTTGGTCGTTTTTTTTACCATTTTTTTGGGCCAGTTTTTTCTGCAAATGATTTCACTACATTCGGCCCCATCGCAAACACATTCTAGAGATAAAAGCGTTTAAAAAGTGCTGCCCGCGCTAGTTCTGGGTACAACGTAAAAGCGACCCGAAAACCTTTCCGTTTTAAAAAAGAGTTTAAAATTTAAAATGCAACGTTTTAAGGTTTTTGGGAAGTCGAGTTTTTATTAAAAAAACGATTTTAAAATTAAAATGCAAAGTTAAAGGGTTTTGGGAAGTAGAGTATTTTATTGAAAAAAGGTTGGGAGGCTATAAGTAAAAGTCAAAAAAAACATTTGGGGCCCCCGGCAACAGGAAATGGGAGTGTTTTTTGTTCAATCTTTTTTAATTATAAAATAATTCGTGGGATTTTTTAAGTGGGTTTTTATTGAAATTTAAAGTAAATTTTCTTCCCGTTCCTAGGTTAATTAGCAGCCTAATTTTTTTCCCCCCCACGTTCGAGTACCTTTTGGGGTTTTTCCCCCGATGTTTGTTTTGCTACGGGCGAATTGAGAACGTAATTTTCCCCTAGCTACGGTGAATAGCCTACGTATAAAGTATTGATGCGCCAGTGACATACGGGGGGAAACATTTCATTTAAAAAAAAAAAAATTTTAGCCCCAGACCGGAGTTAGAAAAATCAATCACGGTGCAAGAATCATTCGATGGTGGTGCGACCTGTTCAAATTGGGAATAAGGCATTAGCAGCATCAGACAAGCCATGAAGAAAAGGGGGTAGATAATAATCTGGTTTTTGGGGAGATATTTACAAAACAGTAGAAGAGACTTTTCTCACCCGAAAACTAAAATCTATACATTAAAAAAAAAACTAAATACACAACAGATAACAAAACAAAGCATTACCCGACTCTCGATCAGGAGTTGCTGAGTTTTGACTACAAAACCAGTGCTTTTTATGTGGTGAACCGGCAACTTTAGTAAAAAACGCAAACTCACGAACGTTTTCGTAGTAAGGAGTAAATCTGCGATAAATGAATTTTAAACTTTGTGGTCGTGGAGATAATGGGGAGATGAAGCGAGATCTCGGGGAAAGCGTTCATGATTTACATGCGGCTGACGCGTTGTACCTAAAACATGTGATATTTTATTTTTTTTTTTTTTATTTATTTATTTATTTATTTTTTTATTTAATTTTTTTATTTATTTATTTATTTATTTATTTTTTTATTTTTTTTATTTATTTTTATTTTTTTTTCTTTTTATTTATTTTTTTTATTTATTTATTTATTAAATTTATTTATTGGGACTTCTTTTCCTTTTTTCGTTTTTAAAACTGATTTACAAAAAAGGCCCACTAATAAAGGGTTAATTACATAGATGCAGCCCACAACAATGAACTACTTTTAAGTAAATATTTGAACTATTATTATTACAACAACAATGCTTAAAACACAAAAATTTTGATAACAAAAAAAAAGGTTTTTAAATTTAAAATTTAACTAATAAATTCCCAAATTTAAAAAAAAATTTAGTGGAAAAAATAGAAAGAATGGGGGAAAAAAAAGGAAAAAAAGGGAAAAAAAGAAAAAAAAAAATCAATAAAAAAAAAAAATAACGAAAAAAAAAACTAATTTTTTTAGACGACTCACCCCAAACGAATTGGGGTTTGCCAAAATCGGGAAATAGCAATTCAGGAGTAATAAAACTTTCCGGAAAAAACCCCCGGGGAAACGCAAATTTTCATTCTTGTTTTTTAACCCTTAATCAATCTTTAATATTTAAATATTCAATATTTAATTTTAAATTTTTAAAAAAATGGATGTACCACGCAAAAAATTATCCAAACCCGGGGAACGAAAGTTTAAAGGAAAAAAAACAAAAGGGACGTCCCCCGACAGTCGGAAACAACGCTGTACCAATTTAAATTTAAATATGGGATATTTTGGGACAATGAAAATGATAAATTCATATAAAACGATCGCTTTTAAAAAAATAGTGAGTTTTCTATAAAATACTGAAAAGCGTGGGGGGATACAGGGGGGGGGTTTGGGCGACCCGCCCCCCCATGATTTTTTAAAAAATTTAAAAATGATTTCATTTTAAATTTTTTGGGGCACGCCCCCAATTTCACTCAAAAAAAACCTGTTTTTTCAAAATTTTCGCCTGCGGCGCTATTTATTTAAAAACCCCCAGAAAAGGACAATTTTCCTTGTGTCTGCATCAGTGAAATTTGATTTATTAAGTTGTCCTCCTATTAATCTTTTTTTACTGAAAAGGATAGACGTTTAATAAATAAATAAAAAAATAAAATAAAAAATTAAAAAACCAATAAAACTTTAAAAATTTATGTTCCCATGTGGGCCCAATGTTTTAAAATTTGAAAACTCACATGACAATAAACAAATTGACACAAAACAAACTACATTTTTTCCGGTATTGCATTCCCCCCACCAATTTTTTTTTTAAACCACCAAATCCCCTAAAAAAAACCTGATTTTCACCAAAAGCCGGGCCCAAAAAAAAAACTGGAAAAAAATAGGATAACGAGACGGAAACGTGAAATTGTTTTACTTAAAGAAGGTTTTAACCCCCCCCGGATCCAAAGGGAGGGTTCGGAGATGCTTTTTTGTTCTAAAGAGGGTAATTACTTTACTCAAGGGTAGTTATATATAAAACTGGGAAGCTTCGCAAACGTTTTTTTCAGGTGCTTTGGGTTTGGATTCCCGAAATTGGTGATTGAGCACCCTGTGTTCATGATAATTTTTTTTTCGATTGAAAGTCAAATTTCACAAGAATAGGGTTAATAAATAAAAGTTAAATTTCGTGAAAAAACCCTTTAAACTTTGGGATGAAGCATATGGTTTTTTATAAGTCGAAAAAATTTTTTTTAAATCGAAAAAATGGGAAAAATTTGGGCGTTTTTAATGAAAAATAATTTTTCGGGGTTTTTAAAATTTTTCCATGAATATTTAAATAAAAAAAATTTTAAGGTTCTGTAAAAAAATCATTACAATCGAAAAAGCGGGTGGGTTTTAAAAACCCAAAGAAATGGTTTTTAATTCAAAAAAAATCGTAAAATTGTGTTTTTTCAAGAAAAAAAATTTTTTCGTTTTGCCCCTAAAATTTTTCACAAAAACCAAAAAAATTCAAAAAATTAAGGTGCTGTGCAAAAATCATTACTCGGTTTAAAGGGCATAATGGTGTAAAAGTCGAAGACAAAAAAAAAATAAAAAAAATCGTAAAGTTGCGTTTTCATGAGAAAAAAATTTTTTTAAAATTGCGCAAAAAAACGGGGCATTCTAAGCTAAGGTTTTTCGAAGGCCCTCCAAAAAATTTCATGTCAATGATAGGGGTCAGTTTACCCGGGAAATCGGGGTTAAAAAAAAAAAACAGAAAAAAAAAAAAAAAAAAGAAAAACTTTCCCGGGTTTTTTTTTCTCCGGGTAGTGAAAGGGAATCTTCGCTTGTTCGCCTAGGGCTCTCCAAACCTAGTAGAACGGGGTAAATGTTTTTTAAAAAATAAATTTTGTTAGACTTATCTCGGGTTTTTTTAATTTTAAATATTATGTATTTTTTTCGACCCCCTATTTAAAAGCCTATAAAAAAGGTATTTGGGACTCATTTTTTGGATGGGGCCAAATTTAGAACGGGGTTTGGTTTGACTACGAGACGATAGTGTGCTCATAAAATAAAATTTGGTATAACCGTAAAAAGCACCACTGTAACACCCAAAAAGATTATGTTTTTTCCCTTTTAAAAGGGTGTGTAAAAGCTTTATTGGGAGCAACGAAAAACGGTTTTGGCAAACTGCCCGGGTGAAAAACGAACAAATACAAAAAAAAAAAACAACCTTCATATTTATTTTTTTTTCTCACGGTAGTTCAAATTAAACTTCTCGCTTCTTTTGCAGCTACATACGTTTAAAAGGGTACATCCAATTGACCCCTGTTTTCATTTTTGCGTTTTGATGAAGTCTCTTTTTTGGTAAGCTGCGGTTTAAACCCCGTTTAAAACTCGTAGTAATAATTGGATGAGCGTAGGGGGGGGAAGGGGGGGTGAACGAAGACTTCAATACCCACTGCCCCCCCCAAAAATTTTAGCTCGGGGTTTTTTTTTTTTTTTTTTTTTTTTTTTTTGTTTTTTTGTTTTTTGGGGGAATCTACCGGGCAAACGGTATATATGCGTCTTGTGAAAATTTGACGGGCCTTTTAAAATCTCTAAACCTTAGATTGCTTTTTTTTTTAGTAAATTCGAAGAAATTTTCTCATAAATATCGTATTTTTTACGATTTCTTTTTCCGTTTTTTTTGTGCTTTATTTTTGTGGCCTTTTGGGGCCCAAATTCTGACAACGAGTAAAAGGGTACAAAGTTTTATATTATACATGGACTTAAGGTTATGGTGATGTAGTAAAATTTTTTAAAAAAAAAGTTGAAAAAATTTTGCCCGAATCTATAGAAATAAAACTTTAAATAAAGTTTTTTTTTTTTTTTTGTGCGATATTTTCGTGCCCTTTGGGGCCCTTCCCGACCAAACAGGTGGGGCTACAACGTTTATATTAACATGGGCATTAGGTTATTGGGGATTTAGTAACCCCTTTTTAAAGAAAAAAATGAAAAAATTGCCAGAATCCCTAGAAAAAAAGCTTTAAAAATAAGTTTTTTTTCGTAAATAATACCATCGACAAAAAACAATAGAAAATTGACAAAAAATCACCTACAATTCGTGGGAAAAAATACAAAAACACTTGCGGAAAATAAAAATATCCCCCCCAAAAAATAAAAAATATAAAAAACTCTCCATCAACGGGCGGGACTTTACATTTTCCTATAATGGATTCGACCCGGACCCCTTTATAGTTTTTTGTTTTTAAATCCCGATTTTTTATCTTGTAAGTTTTGTAGATCCCCATGGCAACCAATATGCTTTATATAAACTTTTTTATTATTAGAAGCATTGTAAAATTAAAAAATACTTTTTTCACTCTTGAAATTGTAATTATTCTAACTTATTTGATTTTTTTTCATACAAATAGTGTGACTTTTTTTAGAAATTTGGCCTAAAAATAAACCCAAAACCTTTTAAAAATTGGGATTATATTTATAAAAAAAAAAAAAATGCGTTTGGGGGGGGGGCGTTAATAAGCTTTTATAATTATTTTTAATCTCATTATAAATTTAAAGTTACACAATTTTTGGGGACTTAGATTAATGTGGGGTTTAAAAATTCAGAAAACACTTTCCCATGCCTTTAGTTTTTTTCGGATAATTCTAGTTTAATTTCCTTTAAAAAGTCCCAGGAAAAATTTTAGATTGCTCAAACCAAAAAACGAAAATTTAGATTCCCTTTCATATACATACTCGAATGACAAAGACAAAGTATCCCCGTAATGTTTAACCCTGACGGGTTGAGGGGGAAATTTTGACCAAAAATTTTTTTCAGTGGGAAAAATCCGATATCTATCGAAATACGTGTAGAAACGCTTAAAAAGAAGGGTGACGAAGATGGTTTTGAATTAGAAAACATAACTTTTTTGGTAATAGGAATATATTATGGTTTTTTGTGCAATTTTGTGAACCCGAAAAATGTTACAACAAATTTTAAAAATTAAATGAAAATCCATTAGCCACATGTTTTTTTTCTGTGGGTCAATTTTTTAAAAAAATGAAAAACGGGGAAACCCGTAATTTATGTTTGAGACTCACAAATTTTTTTAAAACCCCAGTTTTAAATTTTGGGGTTTTTCAGATCCCACATGGGAAAAACATTTTCTCGTAGGTAAACTTTGTACACTATTTTTTCTTTGTTAGGGCCCAAAGAGTGACTGGGTTTAAAAAGTTGTTATCACCCCCCTTTTAAGTTTCGACTACTTTTTAAAAAAAAAACAGCACAAACGATGCGGTTTTTCGGCACAAACCAGCACAAACTACACTAACCGCGTGCAAAGTTTCAAGTCGATCAGAAGAAAGGGTGGGTTTGGCATTAAGGGTTTTTAACCACCCACTTTCAAATGCCTATACTTTTGAAGGAAAAAGCCACAAAGTGCGGTTTTCGGGTCAAAACCCGGGAAAACGTAGGGACTAACCCTGGCAAAGTTTCAAGTCGATCAGAAGAATGGGGGGTTTTGGCCCTTAAGTTGTAACCACCCACTTTCAAGTTTTCCCGTAACCCTTTTTAACGGAAAAAGCACAAACGAAAGGGGGTTTGCGGCAAAAAACCCGCACAAACGTAGCACAACCGCGTGCAAAGTTTCAAGTCGTTTAAGGGGAAAGGGGGGTTAGGCATTAAGTTGTAAACCTCCACTTTCAAGTGCCGGGGGCTTTTTTAAAAAAGGCAACTGCACAAAAGATGCGTTTGGCCCGGGACAAACCAGCACAAACGTTGGGACTAACCGCGTGCCCAAAATTTTTAAATCGTCAAAAATGGTTTGGGTTTGGCATTAAATTTAACCACCCACTTTCAAAGGGCCCATAACTTTTTAAAAGGGAACAGCACAAAAGATGGGGGTTTTTTCGGCACAAACCAGCACAAAACGTAGCACTAAAGAAAGCAATTGGTTCCCTCGTTTGTGCTGTAATGGGGGGTTACAACTAAATGGACCTGTTATACCCAAAAGTGTTGGCTCGGGCGCTAAAAACGCTCGGGCTCTGATTCGGGAGGTCCCCGGGTTTTGAATCCCGTCGGACCGGGAATCCTGACTGAAGTTTTTTCCGGGGGTTTTTTTTCAGTCTTTAAAGGGGAAAGCAAAGGGGTTTAGTCCCTTTAAAAAGGGCCCCCGGACATCCCTTCACAATTTTCCCAACCGCACCTACCTATTCCCCCTGAAGGGGCTAATTTTTCAACCCTATAACAGGGTTTCCCACATAAAAAATTTTAAAAAATTTTAAAGCTTTTATCGCTACGGGACAGTCATGTTTGGGGAGCATCTAATACTGCGGATATTTACCTTTTTACAAGGGTACAAATAATAATTTTCTTGAAGCCCTTTATCTACCTGGATTATTTTGTGGATGTTCAAATACAAAGACACAAGTACTTTTCCCGTCCCAAATTTTTTTAAAATTTTAATTAAGTCACCATCTTTAAAAAGGGGACCTAAATATTTTATTTTTTTTAAAAAATATAATAGCATACTTTTCATTCTCGGTAACGGGGGAAAAAAACGAAAAATACTAGTTTGATATAAATTTTCACAAATTTTGTAGAAAATTTAAAATTCAAAATTTTCTTGTACTTTCTATCATCACACTAAATTTACGGAATTTTGAGGTACAGCATGAACTTTTAAAAAAACGTCCAATTTTGTTCCAAGTTTCCACAAAAAAAATAATACCCTTTTTTTAAAATTACTACATTGATCCATTTATTTGGAAAAGGATCACGTTTCAATCAATGTTAACGGGGGGAAAAAGGAAATTTTCTTCCTAGTAAAGCAAATTGTCCCCAAATCTTGGGAAATTTAAAAAAGAAAATTGCAACTCAGCAGCACTGCATGGGGAAACATGATGACCTTGATAAAGCGCTGTTGCCAAAACCATGCAATTGGGGCCAAATTGCCACTTTCGACTACGAGCACCCGGGGCTTTTCCGAGGGGAGTCCCGAAAACAAACGCGTTTTCCCAAAGGAAAAAAATACCGATGACGCCGACACAGACCAGTGCAATAAGGGTCCCACCCCGTAGAGATCGACATGTAATCGCAGCAAATGGGGGCGCGCTAAAGTCCAACATGGCTGCGTAATTGTGATTCCCGGGGTGGAGCGTATATGGCCTAACGTTTTTTTAGTCGCGCCGGTTATGGGCAATTTGGGGATTTATTCCCATTGTTTTACTAACATTTAAATTTCCCCGCACACCATTAATAGATGTATATTTTATCTACGGTTTGCATTTTTTACGCTCTTATACAACCACAATTTGGCGTAATTTTCGTTGGTACCCAAATGTAGCCAAAATTGAACCTTCTATTCCTATTTGGGCCCCCGAATACCGCGCGCCGGGGCCACCTCGATCCCCAGGGGCCCCCGAGAGGAGTTTAGAAAGTGACAAAAGAATTTTAAAAATGGCCCGGGGTAAACCATAGGATCGGTTTTCTACATTTTGCCCATCAATATTCCTTTAAATCACTTTATTAGGGTTTTTGGAAAAAGGGGGGCTGCTATACGAAAAATTAAAAACTTAAAAAAAGGAAAAAATGTAGATTTGTCGAAAAAAAATTTGTAAAACTTTATTATTTGTTAACTTTTGTACTTTTTCCCCCCAAGGTTCTAGAATGGGGGCCCAAATGCACGGTACGCTCTTTAACCAAAGGGCCAAATCAATATAATATTATTAAAAATTTTTGAATAAATAATGTAAATCCCTTTTCAATAATAAAACATACAAAAATTTCAAAAGATTCTAAAAATAAGGAACAAATAATACGTTGATACAGGGGAAAAAAAATGTTCGCGCAGGCCTACAATAAGATCGTGAAAAAATATATTTTGGGAGATGGCTATCTGATTTTTGGGAAGGGGATTTTTTTCATTACTATTTCCCTAGATCACGGACCTCGCCTGCCAATAAATTATTTTTTTGTTAGCCCACATTGCCCCTTATTTTTTTTTTAACGTTTCGATACGTAAATTAAAAAGCCATGCCCCAAAATAATCAAAAAAAGTAAAGGGAACCCAAATTTTGACCCAAAAAAAGAAATTTTGGGTTTTATTAAATTTAACAAAAAAATTCAAAAAAGCATGCTTTCATCGAATATATGTATGGACCTATTATGTTTTTTGCTATGTACGTGTTCTCATTGGTCTCATTTTAACAAAATTAATTTTAACCTGTTGATTGAAGCAAAACCTTGCACACATCTCAATATGTCATAAACTGTTACCGTGTTCTATAACAAATACGTTTTATAGGCATATGCATTGTGTGGTGTCTGCATTATTTTAAACATTTTAACTCATGGCCAATGAAATCTTTTTTTCGAACATAAATAACCCCCCTGTCACTCAAAAAGTCGTATCGCCAAGTGCGCCACTTGCGGGGGCTGAAAAGGCCTAAAATAGCGGCAAAACATGCATTCGTAGTTCAGTAGTTTAGCGGAAACTACACACAAAAGGGCACGATTTTGGGATAATTTTTTTTTTTATTTTGAAGATAAATGTTTGAAATTAGAACTTATGTTTTGTACTTTTTCCATAAATTTTTTTGTAATTTTTTTATAAAGCTTTTAAAGTGAAGGTAAATTTTAAAAATATTGACCCATTCGCAATTTTTTATAAGACCATATTATATTCAATTTCGAAAATCGACAAACATAAGTCCTAGTAAATTTTATCGTGAATAAAATAAAAAAAAAATTAGGGCCGATATGACAGTTTGGGCCGAGTTCTAACTGAAATGCTGGGACACTGCATCGCGTCGATATTATAGCTACTCCTGTGCAACCATAAGTACCATAATATTAATATGGTTATGAATACATTTAATCGGGAAATGATATTTTAGCTAGCTGTGCAAAGCCACCTCCTGATGCAACCATGCACTGATCCATTGATGACTGGGTATATAAGAATAGGATTTGAAATGGCTTCTGAAGAAAGTGCTGTTTTTTTATTATTCATTTGACATTTGAATATTCAAATACGATTGAAACTCGTCACATTTTCTTCTATCAAGTCCGTATCCATAAAAGTACAGAAATGTATAGTTTACAACATAGTACCTATCATTGAGTTTATGCTTCCGATTTTTTTTCTGACTGCATTGAACGGAAAGATAAAAAAAGTCAACTTTTCCTCCGGCCTTTTGATTATGACATTTTGTTCTGTAGGTGGCGGCCTAATAAGAAATATAAATATTTATTATTCGTACAAACTATTTCCATGATATACCTATACATTCAATTCATTCAAATGAATTTCTTTAATACCTATACCCAATAGCTGTACCCAATGGCATCCAATGTAATGCACGTATGCTACAAACAAACGGGCAAGGCACGTATGTTAATTAATGAAGTGAAAAATATTGTGAAAGGAGAAGGGAACACCAATGTAATGTGTGTTGAAATTATGAAACGGTAATGAATTTCTTTCGAAGTAAAATTTTTATGTTTGGCTTACTTGCGTTATTATATTATTATTTCTCGGGACATTTGAAATAACCTTTCACATTATTTTCTCTATTCAAGAATGCAAAAATAAATTTTAAAAGCAACACACATTTCTCGCTAAGTCAGATACGTAACGAAGTACATCATTGATACAGAATGAACATTGCTGCTTTCATTTGTTGGGGTCAATATTATTATTATTTGCCTTTTATAATCACATGTTTACAAAAATTATGATATTTTGATCAGATATAACCATTGTGTAAATGTTGAAGTACAACTTCAATTCGGCTTTCGATTTCGATTCCCGGGTGTGACCGTTTTGCTATAATGAGTGCATGAGAGCTCGAACCAAGTCCATTTGGATTATAGAAAACACTGTATTATTACTACATGGAATCAACGCTCTGGCATTATTCCCTTCGGCCTTGCATTGACCGAGGCATTGACGTACTATAAAACATCCTCCTAAGGTCGGTAGAAGTGCGTAAAGGTTGTAGTGTTGAATGACTCATCGCCGGGGCATTGGCAATGTGTTATTGGATCACTCGAGGCGGCAGGCGGCAAATGCATATTACACGAAAACACGTCTCTATGTTGTGTCCGTTTGGAAAAAAATTTCCAGACCACAAATATTTCGACATGTCTCCAGCATCTCTGACATAGCATTTGTCGAACCCTGCATGGCTTGCTTTGACCGAATAACCGTTAGAGGTAGCTCATGCATAACGCGTGAGACTCTGATTTGGAAGGAAACGGTTTGAATCCCGTCACCAGCAATCCTAGCTGAAAGTTTCATCCGGGAATTCTTGAGCCCTTAGACGAATGCCGGGATGCAAGCCTATTTTAGTTTTTATTTCTAGTGCAGTGCGTACAATGTTTTCACTCATATTCAATTAATTAGCAAAATACATACTAAATATGTACGTCGTCTCTAATGGCTTATTTTGGTTGGATCCACCCGGAGAGTGAAACTCCTGAGATCTAAATATACCTTGGGGGGAAAACCAATTTTAATTTTTCCCTGTTCATGATAACCCACCAATGCACTTCTCAGGGCTAAAAAAAATTATACGAACATGTCAATAGTGTGGATGTGTGCGTGTGTCAATACATGGATCTACTGAAACACGCGCCATCGAAATAATGGATGGTCATGTAGAATCGAACACAAAATAATTCCTAAACTGAGCCCACTCATATTTTTTATATGCACATTACAACAAACTACAATCATTTGCGTGAAATGGTCCCCCTATCTCGAGCGGAAAATTTATTAGTTATGTTTTATTTTATTAAATCCACACAAATATTAAGTTCCATTAAAAAAAGTAAATACGGCCTAATACAAAAATACTAATAGTAGACCGTATAATACATTACCGTTAGACTACGTTTTAGCATTGTTTTCCAACGAAAATAATATTGACTCTAATACATTATATTTACGAGTAGGCCTATATATATTTATATATAATTCAAAAAGTGACTACACCGGGGTTTGAACCCGGGACCTTAGCTGTACGGGCTATGCTCTTACCAACTGAGCTATGCAGCCACCAATTTAAAACTGTCTAATTCTTGGTCTTATTTTGTACATTACATGTACGGACAGCTAAGGTCCCGGGTTCAAACCCTGGTGTAGTCACTTTTTTAATTATTGTTTTAAAGTACTAACTAACAGAGTCAGAGTCGCCTCCCTTATAAAGCCAAGGTTAAACATCGTATATCCCAACTCTAGGGTTATAGAGATGGTTTGTATTCTCTATTTTTTTTTCAGTGCTGCTCTACAAATGTACAAAACAGACCAAGATTAGACAGATTTAAATTGGTGGCTGCATAGCTCGTTGGTAAGACAAGCCCGGACAGCAAAGGGTCCCGGCCCCGGGGTTCAAACCCCGGTGTAGTCACTTTTTAATTTCTGTCAAAAGTACTAACATAACAGCGTCATAGTCGCCTACTATAAAGCCAGGTAAACATATATATAAAACCATCGACCCATTCAAACAGGCGCGGACGGGGTCGAAAGCCCCGGGATGCTGGCATGTAGTAAGCCCGTATGAGGTCGCGTAGTAAAGCAGGGGTCTGGGGCGAAGCACCAGCCCCCGGAGGCAATTCCGCTATAGGCAAATTTTTGTTTTGTTTGGGTTTTCGTTATATTTTATGGCCTAAAACGCTATTTTAGGACGCGATAAATAGGCGCCAACTAAGTAACACTACCCGAGATCGCAATTCAAATCTCGCGAAAATTATTTTTGAGCAAGCCTTAAAACCCAAATTAATGAAACTCGCAAGTACCAATTGACACTCGCAAAAATGCCAGCTTGGGGGATGAGTGTATACTGGACATTTTGATTGAATTCATGCATAACTTTCCAATAAATGTGTAAGCGTAAGCTGTAACCTGTAATGAGAAAGATTCACGGTACTACTTTTTACATCCCCCCCGCCGGCGCCGGTTGCCCTCCCCCCCCCCCCCCAACGCCATCCCCTTGCTAGTTGGAACTGGCAAACCAAATCAAATACTTGCAATCACATCGAAATTTCTTCTCGTAGCGCGGCGCGAGAAAGTCAAATAGCTATACATGATAGTCACTAGTTCCTACTGAAACTGAAAAGTGAGAACAAATGAACAACCATTCTCTTTTGAAGAGCTGCCTCAGGCACCCCATGAGTCGTCCGTTAATATTATCTAATGTATTTTGTTCGGCAACTCTTTTTCGCAGTAAACAAATATACAAACATATAATATATTATTTTGTCTGAAAGTGTTTGTGTGTACAAATGTTCCACAGGGGCCCGGAATGTCAAAGCCCGGGGGGCGATCGCACCCCAGCACCCCCTGCCAGTCCGCGCCCCGATGTCAAAATATTATTACACACCACAACACGAAATGTCTTACAAATTTCCGTATTCTATAATAAACCCCGCATGTGGGCCAATTTATAAATAAATAAATACATTTTTATTTAGAGTCTACCCACTGACTTTAAATCAAAGCGACCAAGCCAACCCTGCAGGCCCCGACGCAATCGACGAGTGAGCGATAACCAACCAAAGAATCGATATATTTTTTTTAAATAGGAAATATAGCAATCAGTGGTATGGACAGTGCGAACACCTGCCGAATCAACGCCAGAATCAACAAGGCCGATTCAGAACAACTCTGAAATTTATTATGTGCTTCGTTGCTAAGACGGCTCCAAAGTCTTAAAAACCAAATCAGAAGTTAAAAAACTCTGACTTTAGTGGGAAACGAACCCTGGACCTTCTGCATTGGAAGCAGATCGCTAACCACAAGACCAACGAGCCACACATTGTTTTTCAACATTAAACCTACACACCACAAACCACACACTTCTTATCTTATAGCTTATTTTTCATTGGAGATCACACACTGATAACTAGCACAGAGTCACGAAAAATAATTGAATGAACAAAAACCAGATTTGCCTATATCTCGATGTGACAGAATTGCGTAGGTTACAAGGTCACTGCATGTTACGAAACGAAATGAACGTCTGGTGTCCGCTTGACACTGGTAATTTACGACTCGGTGGCTGTCATCGGCCTACAGTTGTGCAATGTTGCACAAAAATAATAGCAGTATGCGATTGATGCGTAAGTATATTTGAAAAATCTTCAAATATAAGTAGTATAATAGGCAGATAACTTATCCAGATAAAATGAGGAAATACGATTTTAATTTCGTTTTTTATTTTTGCACAAAATTGATTTTTTAAAATTTTTTTTCGGCATAACTCGTTAATTCCCCGTTTCCTTCCAGAAGAGTTAGAGTTAGAGGAGTTAGAGAACTTTTCATAACAATGTGGGTGCAAGTGAACCAAAGGCGAATTCACATCAGAGCGCTTTGCTTTTGCTTGATGTCCAGATATTATTTATAGTTGGAGACTATGACGCTGTTATGATGGTAGTCTTATCATAGACATTTAAAAAAAAAAGGTGCCTCCACCGGGGATTGAACCCCGAACCTCTGATGTCTGGGCAGATGCTCTCACCCCTTTTTTTTGTTATTTAATTTTCTTAACTTCAATAAAAATGGTCCCCGTGCCGTGGTTGAAATAAAAAATATAATTTCATCTACCAAAATTTAATATTCAAGCAATAGCAACAATAAAGCCACTTTTTACGACCTTATCTCATCTTAATTTGACAGCCGTGGTTCAATCCCCGGTGGTAACACTTTTTTTTAAAAACCATTATAATATATATAGAATGTGAATTGAAATTGCCAAATAAAGTCGAATAAAATACTGTATTTAATTTGTTTATTTTCATCATGAAAAGTGGTTTTCCGCATGCTTCAACCCATTTTTCTCCTATTAGAAGATGTTTATGTTTGTACCCAAACAAATGGACTTGTTCCATGAACCCTCCTCCCCCCCCCCCCACTTCCACCTCAACTTCATTTAGTAATACCGCTTCAATGGGCGACACCCCTAAAAATGATCTACTTCAATTCACGTGCAGTAAAACTTGAAAGAAATCGAAGATGCATAAAAATTTTAATAACGCGCCGTGGCTGGATGTATTAATAATTGTTTTCATTCTGTTGTGTTGTGGGAAAAACTAATAAAATTGTCCGACGACTGGGGATCGAACTCAAAACATACTGGTCCCCTGTACATATAATAAATTTATATTTGGGTGTTCCGGTATCGAACAATTGTCTGTAAAGAGTGCAATAAACTTGAAAAAGCCAAGCATAGCATTCTATAAAACGAGATCTATGCATAAAGATTCAAATGGTGTCCTGCAGTAGTTTCACGAGCAAAGTCCATGCAGCAATCAGAACAAGTTATTAACAAAATTAATATGACCTGTCACTTTAAAGGGTTGAAAAGCTTCGTATCGCTAGGTGCGCCACTTGCTGGAGTAAAAAAAGCCTAAAATAGCGCCGAAACATGCCTTCGTACTTCCCTTGTTAAGCGGACACCCCTTGTCCAAAATTCTCAGATTTTAGGAATGCTAGTTAAAGTTTCTATTTACACGGTGTTGATACTTTTTCCAAAAGTGCTTGGGGTAAAAACGCCTAAAAAAATCGCCAAAAAAGGGTAAATTTAAAATATTCCCCAAAAGTTAACAAAATTTATTTGAAAAAAAGGACAAATTTTGGAAAAGTACGCACACACGTTCATTGGACGCCTTTACTGAGGTAGAATAAAAAAAAATTATAAAGATATCTCAATTGTTTCGTTAGATACGATGGAAGTACGAAACCACTGCAACACCACGAAATAATTAACAGGGTCCAGAGAGCCCCTTTAAAAAAAACCCATCTAATAACATTAACTTAACAGAATTGTTAATGGGCGATACGTCAATGATGATGTGCTTCAGGCTCTTGGAGTATTTTTTAAGTTTTATCAGATATTCATTAAAACGAATCATGCGAAGGATGAGGTAGGTATTGATTAAATAAGATTGATATAATTATTCCGCTCACAAAAAACTTGAAGATATTTAAAATTTTAATACACAAGAGAGTGGTTACACAAACCACGACTACCAGGAGAAAAAAAATTATAGTCGTTGTTTTGCCGCCGAAGTAGCCCGCGCGCCGCCCCACCGTCGATCCCTAGCGGCACTCGGGAGGAGTTAGAAGGTGACACGATTTGAAAATGGCTGGTGTAAACCATAGGATCGTGCTACATTGATGCACATAAATATTACTTTGCCCCACTTTATTAGTGGTTTTTTGGGAAAAGGGGAGCTGCTATAAACCATTAACACTTAAATAAAGGAAAATAATGTAGATTTGTACGAAAATAATAGTAGCTTTATTATTGTTAACTTGTTGTACTTTCCCGCCAAGTTTGCTAGAATGCGGCAAGTGCAGGGTACGCTCTTTAACCCAGGACCAAAACCAATATAATATTATTAAAATTATTGAATAAATAATGCATTGATCCTTATCAATAATAACACATACAAAATTACACGATTCTAAATATAAAGGAACAAATAAGACGACTGATACGGTGTAAAAAGAAATGTTCGAGCAGGCCTATACAATTAGATGCATTGGAAAAATTTTTTGCAGATGGCTATTCTGATTTTTTTAAGGAGTTTTGGTTCATTTTTATTTCATAGATCATGGACCTGCCTGCCATAACTTATTTTTATATAAGCCCGACATTGCCTCTTATTTATTTTCTACTGTTTACGATACGTGCCAACAAAAATCAAAAAAAGTAATGGAAACCGCAATTAGGACACCACAAGATTTTGTTCCATATTATAACATTTACAAAATAACAAAAAAAATCAGTACTTTTTTTAAAAAAACTTATTATTTTAATTCGATAATAAGTGCGGGATGCAGGTCAAAACAACACTCGAGACTTCATACGGGAGTTTGTCGGAACAAAAACCGTCACCAGCTATTCTGACGAAAAGTTTTTGTTTTGTCAATATGATGAATGCTAGGTAATGAGTTCACTTAAATAATTGCTCTAGTCTTTGGACATTCCTTTCTAAAGGGATGACGTAAAATTGGGGTAGGACAAGTTGCCGCCTCCCTCCCCCTATCGAATTTCAAGTAAGAAAATGTACAATACAATACTTGCTTGTACAGTACATTGTGCAAGTTGTGCACAAAAGAGTTAACTTATTTCAAGAGATATACTCAATTAATTCGGGGGGGGGAGGGGTTTGCTATCTTGAAGGAGCCCAACCCATATTCATTAATGCAAACGTATTTTCAAAGATGTACTCAAATTACTTGGACGAAACCCTCACAAATCTGTTGCAATACATTTAAATTGTAAACCCATATTTGGGTGCATTGTCAGTGAATGTTTTGCATATAGGCTAATAGTATCTACTCTCTTTATAATGCAAATAAATTTTGTGATTTTATTAATCAAATTCAAGGGTGAATATTAGTGCATAATTAACCCAAGTTAGGCTTATGCTGAAAAAATGTTTTTTTTTGCACACTTCATAAACAAAAATTATTTCTTATGGCGTAACAGAAGGGTGGAAGGGGGTTGTTATGGGGGAGGGTGGTTTTTGAACTTATGAGCAAAGGCTATGTTATTGGTGTCACTCAAAAAGGCTAATTTTCGTTACCCATAAAAAACGTAAGTTTAACTTATAACTATTGCTTATGTCGTAAAATTGGGTGGGGGGGATAAGAGTCGCCCCACCCATGTGTAGGTATTTGTAATGTATGTAGGCCTATCTGGACATATGTGTCCACTGTCCAGTCTAAATTATGTTATGCTAAAAAGGCTTTGCATGCCATGATCTCTATAATTATTGTCAATGAAGGTTTTAATGTATTGTTCATGAATCATGACTTGCGATTTTTAGACCTACGTGTAGGCCTAGCTGAAATCCAAAGTAATTCACTAAAATAATGTAGCCTATTTTTTTGATTTAAATTTATAACTCAGGGCATGTCTGTACTTTTATCAAACGACCTAGTAGAATAGTGGTGTCCCTCTAGTATTAATAAAGTAGGCCCCTTTATTGAAATTAAAGTTTTACTCCCGTCTTCTAAAACCCTTCTACTTCATCTTTAATAATTCGAAGATTCAATTTATAATGCTAGGATTTTTTCTTGCTCACGTATCAGTCCCACATCTAACAACACAACAAATACATCTACTTGCTAGTTGTACCATCTTGTACAAAGCTAGTGATTAATTTGTTGCCTCGCGCCGTTTAAATCCCCCATCTTTACCAGCCATTTTCCCGCAGCACGCGACAACCTTCCCAGTTGAAAACACTTCTGCCGCTAGGGCTTTCGCCACGTCTACTTCGGAGGCCTCGTGTATCTTGGTGAGATGACAACGTTTTTAGTCACTGGGTAGGGTCAAAATCTGGTGGGCGATATTTTGGGCCCCGCGTATTTGAAGAAGATTTAATTTTTATGTATTTTTGGAAGGGTGGTAAAAAAAAGATTGTTGTAAAGCAGCAGTTTGTACGAAAAAATTTGTTTTACAAAATTCTTAATAACCATAGGAAACCAAAAATACAACTGTAGCTTAGTTTTTCTAAAATGTCACTCAAAATCTAGGTAGGTATAGAAATTTGGTTAAGTTGGTCATTTTTTAAGTAGCCTTTCGTATTTTTTATACGGAACTACTTTTTTAATGCCATGGTATGTAAAATATATGTATTAGGTAGCCTATGTGGAGTACATTACAAAAGCGAGAGCCTGACTCTTCTGAGAGCAATCAATATCTCTGTTATGACAGGCTATAAAACGCACGTTCCCTTGCAACAAGAGTGCCTAGACTTCCAACACCGCACCTGATACATGATTGTTTTACCATGCACGCAGTTGCCAAACTTGGAAGTAATGCAGACTGAGACCGGTTTACAAAGAACTTGTGAGGTTGCTCAGTCCTCGCATATCACATCACGTGAGTGCAAGTGTCAACCACCATTAGCTACGGCGTCCATTTAGTTCTGGTTATAAAATAACAGCATGCAAGCACACATAAAGTGTTCACACTTTACACAAAGAGAAGTAATAAAAGAGCGTTATTGCTTTGCTCGAACACAATGAACTCGTAAAATCGTCGATACAGGTTACCAATGTATTTGTTTCACATCTTTGTGCTAAATTGCATCGGCTGTTATTAAACATAATTAAGTCAAACTGTGCTAGGTAGGGCCTACTCTTCACCCGATAAACTCAAAAAATATTTTTAATTCAGGCTAACTAGTTATGAATTTAGAAATTAACAGAAAAATTGTCAAACTTTGTATTTTTCGAACTTGGTCCCATCGGCAAAAATCTCCCACAAGAAAGAACATGGGAACGATCTTTATGCCCGTGACCTTGGAGATTGACGTACTCGACAGCCTTTTCTGTAAATTCTCCTTTTTTTTTTTTTATTTGGCAAAGTGGATTGGTCAAAAAAATATGATGATTACCAAGAAGGGTGTGATTTTGGATTGCATATTTTTTGCGTGTTTGAAGAATATATTTGCACACAGTTTTAAGACACAATGTTATAAAGGGCCATTCTAGATTGGTAAATTTCCCAAAACGCCAATTTTCAAAAATTCTGGATCATAAATATTAAAAAATTCGTGTAAAATCACAGTTGCAAGATACAACATTTTAAATGGTCTTTTTAGTGTCGTATTATATCATAGATTATGTGATTAAAGTAATGTTTTGGGGGTAATAGCTCATAAATTACGACTTCATCTAATAATGTTAAAATTCTAGCCGAAGGAAGGTGTTTGACACTTACAGTCGACTCTCTCGCCCGGGCAGCGACTTAAAATATCGGTAGGACTTAAGCCTCTTAAAGCAGGCTCTTGAAAACTGAGCCCCTCAAAGCCCTAGATCGCAATACCTGTGTCTTCAACATGACAACACAATATCTCTGGCATGTTACTGAACACCTCCCTGGGCTGCGAGACGCCCACCAGCAAACTGTTGCCGAGATTCAGAACGACATAGCTCAGAATGCCGTATCACATCATCAGATAGTTATTTCCCTTGCCAAGATTCAGAACATTCACACATCAGTGAACTAAATAAATCAAACCTAGAAAAGAATGTGATTTCAGTGGTTTCACCACCGTTCTCAACAGCTGTGCTAGCTGTTTCAATCTCTCGGGACAATATGTTCGATCACCTTCAAAGTCCAATGAAACCTTGCCGAGCACTCCATTATTGGCACGCTCTATGCAAATGTCGATATCTTTGCTACTCCGCGTCTCATTCTATAGCCAAAACGCGACACAAAGTAAAAACGTCCTTACAACCTCTTGGAAAGATACGCGTTTTTGCGTCTTCTGAGTAACGACACCGTGACTTTAGTGAGGTAATGCTTTAAATGACATAATTAACACGTATAATACGGTAATCTGTTACGCTATGAGACGACGATGTGACGATTAAATCATTCCGTATACGCCTAAATTAATGTATCGTGTCGAAGAGACAATTATAATTAAAACCTGTGTGGAAAACTTTGATTCGACAAGTTTTAACAGTCATCGTATTGTTGATTATAACATAATATGTTGTTATCTTGGTTTATTTGGATTAAGGACGCGTCAACCGTTAGGTCATAGTGCACCACTCTAACCTAGGGGATATGGGGAGGAGGGGCCCATGCTGGTCAGAATCCGCCACGGGTAAGGGGAGGAAGGGGGGTTTCTCACGTCGCGGTCTCATTGTCTTTGACATCGTTAGTGGTGTCATTGTCGTCGTCGTCATCGTCGTCGTCGGGAATGTCGTCAAGGGTACGGGTAGGTGACCCCGACGACGATTGCCAGAGCTCGCCTCTAGTTTAGGGGAGTAAAATACTACCCTTCTTGCAAGCTGATGTTTGCGAGGTGGACTTTTTCTCTTGAATCGCCTTTTAAAATTAGCAGAGCCATGCTCTGGGCCTCTTCTTCGTTCTTGTTTCATAACAGAAATGGCTGTAATTTTCCTAAACGTTATTGTTTATTACAACATAACGTTTATATCCACTAAAACCGTATTTTGCATTAGAAAATGAACTCCACCATAACTTAAACACTAGAACACATAAAACATTCCGCACTGCACGTGGGCAGAGACAATATTTTGTTATTCATTCGAACCCACGTCCTCCGGTTCCTTGGACATCCGCCCAACCGTATGAGCCACCGCGGACAATTACTGGCCCACTCGTTCAGAAATATGCAAATCAAGAAGACGAGAGGGTATAATTTAAGAGAAAGAAACTTAGAAACTGAAACGGGTGAGGGCACCTAATGGACCCGATGGTAAGCGAACCGAGCCGCCATAATATGAAAGTTCCTCCGTCTGAGGTTAAATGTGTACTAGCGAATTAATTCCCTCTAGTTTTTTGTGCCAAACACCACTTTTACAGCCACGTCACGGTGTTGGATCAATCAACCGCATCTTCTCGTCTGAAATAATGTAGATTCAATTACCTTTCGGAAAACACTTTCTAGTTAAGAGTATCCGTTCACATTCACAGTCGGTGCCTGTAAGAAAATGATTGTTTCATGACGGTAGTGAAGATGTCGCCCTCGCACGGTGACCGCCGGTTACGAAATGGTAACACACGACCGCTTTCGAAAACTATGGATATTCGGCAATAAACTGCTTCCGTAATGAACACAACATACGTTAGGTCATGGAATAAGGATATTTTTCTGTGGTCATTGGATCATGAATTTAGATAACTATTCCGATCAACAACAACATTTTACGAGTCGCACGTCAAGTGCCACCCAAACATTGACATCGAGGTTGGTAGCAGAAGTGCTATAATAAATAAAAATTAACCATTCATTACAATACCAACAAGAAATAAGATCAACTTTTAAAATTTAATTTAAAACCCATTATTTTTTTAGTTTTTATTATACTCCGTGAGTGTAAAAACCTATTATGAAACTTTCGAATAAAAAGTTTTTTTAAAATAAAATATTAAAAAATTCTCAAAAATATTTCATTTGGGGTCGTGTAAACTGCATGCATATGCTCTTCTTCCTACTTCTGACACCGCGTATAGGTAAATCGTCGGCCGCATCCCACCATAACATTAATCTCCCATCAGTTTCTCCCACCCTTGTATAGCCAAGGGGGTCCGACAGCGACACACATCTCCGGGAATGTGGAAGACGAACACGCATGGAAACAATTTCACCTCTCCGCCCTACGGCAAGGTTGATTATCACACCAGCAGCATGCACGAAGACAGTCCCGTCCCGGTTGATCGACGGCTGACCCAATGACATCCATTCTGTTCCGGGGCGCGCGCGACATCTTGTAACGTGGATCCCCCAGGGGATTCCCCGACACCACGCGGCTAATGGCCGACACTAACAAAACACGATCGCCGCTGTTGGGCGTCGCGTCCACCCACCCACGCATGGGACGCGGGAGAAACTAGAGGTTTACATTTCCGCGACAGTCGATCAAGGCGGGAGTTTTACAAAAAAATGTTCATAAAAATACACGATCACGTTCGACTATGACGACAACTGGTCAGGACGACGATTCGAAACTTTAAGTATGCGTTGGTTTGTTTGGACTTCGGACGCGCCAACCGTTAGGTAATTATGCCTAGGGGGTGTTGGGAGGATAGACCAGTGCTAGAGGGATAGAGATGCATCCAAGGATATGAAGGGAGAGAAGAGGGGTTTTTCACATCAACGGCCGGATCTCGCCTAGTTTCGGGGGGTAAAATTCGTACCAACTGGACTTGCATCTTTTCTCGCCTTCTACGATCGGCAGAGGATTACCATAGGTCGATTCTTCCCCAGGCCCAGACAGGGGATGTTTCTAATTACCAATGCAGTATAGGCCTAGTATAGCGCACTTCGTAAAAGGGCATTCGTTAAATACAAATTAAGGGGATATGTTTACAGTTATTGACAGACTATTTTTTTTTCATGCGACAAAATATATAAAAGAGGCCTATAGACAAGTATCTACTACGGGGGGGGGGGGGGGGGACCTTCTCTAATGATGTTAATTTATTGTTGAAACGAATAACGTATACTCAACGAGTCAGTCATAACAGCATGCCTATTTATTACTTTTACAACACCTCAGTTTATCGTGAAGCCTTTATAAACTGCTCTTTATCCCGTGGAGGCCAGATTATATTTCAATAACCGCCTGTATTACCACTTGAACCACTGTTACTAACAAAAATATCTACTCCAAGAGTTTCAAACGAATAGTTTTACATTCTAGACTCAGTTGCCAACGTGATAAAAAACCAATCGTGATCATAAAACCCCTCCAACACTGACTGATGGCATGAAGTCGAGAAAACAAAGTGTTTTTTCCTCGTTTCTCCGCGCTGTCAAAGTCGGTCAACAAAACTCATAGTTCAGATTGAAGACCGTGTCTGTCAGAAGCGTCGGAATCCGAAGTTCGTCGCTGGCTGTGTGCTGTGCTATCCCATCCAGAGAATCGATAACAAAGCAACGCCGGCCGCTTCAACTTGAAATAACTTTGTGGAGTGTGACTGTAGCTGCTACGTTGGTGGATCGACACTCGAAACTGTCAGCACTCACTCTTGTATTAGCCCCATAAAAGACAGGCACGCTACAGAGCAAGACTAGAGGATCTAGCCATGCGAAATATAGAGATTCGCTGTGTTTTGTGACGTAGATGGACACGTGACAGGCTTTTAGACAAAAACTATGTTGTTTGGCCAACTTGATAACAGCAGTAGCACAAAGCTATCACTCACAGTTTAGAAGTAGACCTGAACAAGAACAGAGTCCAAAGATGACTAGGCTACTACCAAAAATTACAAACTATTTTCACCCTAAGTCCTGACATCTAGGCCTATGCTGGACTTTCTAAACCTCATTTTCACATGTTTTTAGTATCTTTATGTGACACGCATACTTTTCCCGCATATTTTTATTTGAGAAATTAATTGGGTTTCATAAAAAAAAATTGTTCCAGCACAGTCGATAGATTGAAAACCAAAAGCACCAAAATTCCCCTCATAATATCGCAAATATGACCGTTTGTTGTGGTCAATACAGTAATACTGTCTGTGCGCAGGTCAGAAACGTGTGAATCGAAGTAACTTTGTTTGAATCCGGCAGCATAGTCCATACCACTGATTGCTATATTTCCTATTAAAAAATATCGATCTTTGGTTGGTTAACTTATTGCTCACTAGTCGATTGCGTCGAGCCTACAGGGTTGGCTTGGTCGCTTTGGTTTTACTGGCCCCCACTGAAAATCAGTTATAAATATGACTGAGTGGATATACTATAAATACGGATTTTATTATTTTAAATTCAAGTGTAGGCCTACAGAAGTAACGGTAAAATATAGTCTACGTTTCCGTTCAAGGTGACAAATTTAAAAGACTAAAAGAGTCGTTATTATATTACCTCCGTACACTTTTTTGTGCCCCTTTAGTATTGACTAATTGTTTATTTATAAATGTAGTAAGCATTCTCAGTCAACTTTAAACCCCTTCTTCAACCAGTAAGGGGTTTAAGCCTCGGATACCATAAACCATCAATAATTACATTCAGCAACGTTCTATACAAGGCGCCGGCGGTATAAGGATAAAGAAGACGGAAAGCCGAAGAAAAATAAACATTCGAAAATAACATACAGCTAGAGCACACAAGACACAAAACATGTTTAATTTAACGGTTGTGCACCCTGAACCCAAGTTTGTTTGTGGAGAAAATGAAAGTAAACAAACGGTCCTAGTGCACTGGACTGAGAAACAATCCCTTCTCCAGTCACGGACAAGACAAAGACAGGATCCAGACCAGACGCCCATACAAATATTTTCTCACTTCTCTCTTCAAAACATTCTGAATCTGTGAGTTTGAAGTAATTTTGTTTGGAGCCATAATAATTCGAATTACTACGTAACTGGCATTAGTTGTAAAATTTTATGACAATCGGTAGAGTTTTATGTAAAATTAAGAATAATCAATTAATGGGAAAGTTAAAGGAACCCGACTCTTGACTGTGGTTCATGAATGTCAAACATTTAACAGAGATTAAACTAATTATTAATCGATTGATCTGAAAGTTGCAGGAAATTCGTTTGGAGCCATGAAAATTTGGATTTATTGGAATTATGTTAGTAGAGTGGTAAAATTGTATGACAATCGGTACAGTTGAAGGTAAGTAGGTATGCATAATATAAGTGGTAAAATTGTACTAAAATTCAAGTATTTGGATGATTAATTATGAATTTGAAAATATTTGTAATATATTTTTTACTCTTCGTAAAATAAGCTTTTTTGATGCAAATTGTGTTGTTGTTTTTTCTTTTTTCTTCGGGGAATTAATTTAAACTCCACTTGGGAACCATCGATTTTCGGATTCCCTGTTAGTAAAATTTGCAAATTTTCATGCTTTCTTCACGATTTGCACGATTGTTGCGCGATTATCAAAAATCAAATGGTTATATTACATTTGGAAGAGAAAATTATTACCCCCAGCACAGTGGTGAACGAGTGAGGGGACTGAGCTGATGGCCCTTTCAAAACTATACTATAAGCACAGATAGTGTACTCTATTACTGGGGCTATAAGCTAACAATAATAGGCCTGTACGTAGGCCTACTGCTTTTCTAAGCCCTACACAGGCCAACTTTTGTCTGTAGGGCTCATTTGGTGATTTGAAGATGAATTTGCAATCAAAAACACTCAGAAACACAAAACGGACCCCTACTTGCCCTACTTCAGGCCACAGACCTCATCTTTTACAAGCTCCGCACCCCTAAACCCAGTCCAAAAACAAAAACAACCTCTCCCAGTCAGAATAAGCCGTTAGTAGCCTACATATTTTGGCCCTTTGGGGTAACGCCACACAGAATGGTCTATGAAACGAAAAAAATAGACGTAGTATACGTAAACCCGGGAATGAACAAATAAATAAGCGCGAAAGCGCCCCAACAGCAACAGCACCACAACACAACGTAAAACAGGATTCGAATCTTGCATGCCAAGCCTCTAAATACCCGTTGTGGTTGTTTTATCAGGCCAACGTATCGAACCGATAGTTCATCGGGAACAAAAACCAGTAATTTCAGTAGCTTTTCGCTTACATTACTGTAATCGATAAGGATTTACGAGTGAGTACGTGGTAGGGTGTAAAGCCGATTACAACAACGAAATCTGCTTGGTATTGGGACCAGCGCCAGAGAATCGCCGCAAAGTGGCTGGACATTAGTGAGGGCCGCACTTAATTGAACATGGATATTGGATGGAGGACGTGGGATCTGCCCAAACAAACACCCACCAGCTTCTAGTTATGAATGAACCAAGGGCCCCTCCTACCCTGGGGCAGTTGACTCGGCACTGAGTTCAGAGTGTGTAGCCACCACTGCCTCCTAGATGTTGCTCGTGGCTCCAACGAGGCGCCACGAGCAACATATAGGAGGCAGTGGTAGCCACGCCAGACTCCAACCAAGTCTTGTTGTTGTGTTATTTCCTCCTGCAGGTTTACGAACAACTAACTACGACGTGATCGTATAAGAAGTTTCGAAAACGCTGTTTCTTTAGTTAATTCCTCAAGTTTTAAGTTATTGACTTAACGAACTTAATGAAGCTTAAAGCATTACGGGCGGTGTGTGTTCACAACAATTTCCAAAGTTTAAGGATTAAAAACTTAAAGCTAATCCACAGGAATTAGGATCTGCCTATAAACCCGGCCCAAAAACCTACTAAATATGATTAAGAAGATCGTGTAAAAGCCACACCTACTACAATATTTAACTGCGAGACTCGATTCTATATTATAGAAATTAACTCTTGATAAAACATTGTCACCATACCTATAAGGTTTCATCGGAAATACTAATAGTGCATTCTAAACAATTTAAAACGATGGTATTACGAGAAATGTTTGCAGTAATCGTGCAGCGTGCTATCATGAAGCAGTTATAGTTGTCTCTCGCAGAGAAAGCAGGTAAGAATCTGATTTCATAGAGACGTCCCTATTGCGATGTGATGCGACTATACACCTAACGGAAAATCCTCCATCCATACGTTGTTGTAGTTTCGTTGAAAAGCTCAAAATATTCACGAAAACGTACAATTTCATGAGCTGTTCTTTTTGATTCAAGAATGAAAGCCTAAATCACGTTTCTAAAAATATATACACCACTCTTCGTAAGTAAAAACCTGTGGCAATACCACGAAAATTTAAGTTTCGGAATCTAATCACATTCATTTCCCGAACATCGCGTGTGTCACATCCGAAAATAAAATAAGTTACCTACCGGTAGTGGAAACATTTCTGGGCGCCAGCCAAGGATCGCCACGTGACCGCACTGTATCAACATAGAATAAGAAATCCACGCCCGTGTACGTGGTCTCCGAGATAGAGAGGACACACGCACCATATATGCGGCTTGTCGCTCTACGTAGGCTGCTATGCCGGAGATGAAACACTCTCCAAGTAGACTTGCCAAGGTCGATTAGTATGGTGAACTAAAGTCTCTCATGCAGGTACGAATCTGGTTTAGGCCAGTACAGATCAAGTACATGTCTAAATTTTAACTGATGGGAGACAAATTTTCCGATATCTTAGTGCAATAGATAGGCCCCTTCATTTCAGGTCGATCAGAGAACCGGTGCGACCTGTACCGAAGCAGTAAAAAAAAAAAAAAAAAATCGAGCCATAAGAGTGAAGTGGAGACGCTCGCTACGCTCGCTCAATCAAAATACTATCGAGGAAGCAGTGTATTATTTGTTATCAAAGAGTTAAAATAGTTTTCCCAAAGAAATGATGTCAAGGTCCTCTAGAATAGGCGGTGGATTTTATTTATTCTCTCCTATTTTACAAATTTTCAGCTAAATCGGTCAAGCCTTAAAGACTTATTGATATGTAACATTATGGGAATGTCGTACTCGGGTCGTGTTGCACGTACCGGTGCTCGCTCAACAACGCTAAAAGTCCCGTCGCGTTGTTTGAGCGAGCACCGGTACGTGCAACACGACCCGAGAACGCATTCCCATAATGTTATACATACCACTAAGTCTTTAAGATCTTGACCGATTTAGCTGAAAATTTGTAAAATAGGAGAATGTTGTACTTATTGACCCGCAAAATTTGGTTTAACGATCGGAACATTTTTTTTTTATTTAATATTTTATTTTTAATAACCAACGTCGGATTTGTTCAAAAACTATACAGCAACCGCATAGGTGGTATGTACATGTGTGCAAAATTTCAGGCGATCAGAGAAACGGTGCGACCTGTACCGAAAACAGTAACAGAAAGAAAAAACAGACATTCGAAGCCATAAGAGTCAAGTGGAGACGCTCGCTACGCTCGCTCAATAATTGGGTGAACGATGATCATACAAATAGTTTAGGGATGTAAACGGGAGAACGGCATATTGTCGAGCAGTGAACGAACAGTACCTCCGATTGACGCCGACACTGCCATTCAACAAGGATGGTACAGAATGATCTTGATGACCCTGGGGGTAAGGGCAAGGCCGTCTCTTATATTATATCGCTTCCCATAGGCGGGTGGTTTAGCGGGATATCAATGAATCCGGCACCCCCATCAAAGAGAGTTCAACGCGGAGAGACAGTAGTCCGTGCTTGTTCCATAACGGTAGGCTCTATTTTCTGAGCTAGACCAACGCAAAAGAAGCAATTCCTTGAGTGTGTCACTGCACAAAACTGCACTGAAACGCATAGTGCAGCCAGGGAATGCAAGACCGCTGGCTGGGGAGACGCTACAGCTCGCTCGTGCTGACTGAGACTGAGAGTGAATCAATACGGACGGTATAGGTCAGGGTGAGGAACCGAGACCCAAGACCTGACGATCTAGACCTCAGTCCTCTAGTGATCGTGACTATAGGCCTACAATACTGGTGACTACTCTTCGTCATCTTGGTTCGATTTCAAGACTGTTCTTTAGTTTGTTTGGTTGAAAGGGCGCGTCGCAACCGTAAGGTCAAAATGTGACCCTATGTGAGGGGTTTCTGACGCCGAGGACGTCGTAATCAAGGACGTCAAGGGATGAAGTACCCGCGATGACTACTGCCAGAGCTTGCCTCTAGTTTCGAGAAGCTGATGCTAGCGAGATTATCTCGCATTGTTCTATCGGCAGAGGGACCCAGGACATACCCTTGGCCCGGACGGAGACCATGCACTGATAGTGTATTGGGTTCTGTCCACACTCCACAACGTCCACACACAAGGAGTGATGCAAGACACTGAACGTTAGTCAACACGCACGTGTTTCTAATCCTGTATCGGTGAGCAAACGCTCGAGCTCGTAATTCCTCTAGCCTTAGAAACCTTAGTAGGCTAATGGAAACCGAGCCTTAGTGCAACGATGTTTTCTACTTTTCCTTGGGATAAAAAGACAACAAATTTAACAAGGTTGTATATATTTCGGCGCCCGGGATGGAAGGGCGAATCTTGTTACTACAGGAACCGAAGGAATATACATTTGACTTTTTGTTTTGGGCATACTTTTCCCTGCAGCCAGTACCTGCTTGCTATATGTAACGTTGCATGGATTAGCAGCAAGAATTGCAAAAATATGCGCTCTAATACTTTTCAACGAAATTCTAAGTCAGAAAATTCAATTTTATTTGAATATGCACTAAGTAACCTATACTGTTTAGTGTTTACCCTAAAAGTTAAAAAATAAATATTAGTTTCAAAGTTTGCTTGATGGGCCTCTGTCCATTTATGTGTCCACGTAATTTCTCTAGGTATTTTCCGATATTTTTTGTAAAAGGCATGATTATTCAATTTAGTATAAATTTATTTAAAATACCCGTAGAGAGTCCATAAATGCCATGGAAACAGAAAATATTGATGGATTAGACATTTTAAATTCTGAGTAAATACTTTTACTAGTGGGATGTTAACTCAATGGAAAATAACAACTTTTTTTTTTTTTTAATGCGTAATATTGCCTATCGGTGGTATTACCGGTACTTAGAAATGGACATTGGGCAAAGTTTCGTACGCGTGATTTTGACCTTCATTAGCAGTGCACAATAAGTCATTCGCCCCAAAAGTCAATGTAAGATCAGCAATACCGGGAGCCCGCACAGTTTTAGCTACTGAACCCCTACCTATTGATTTTTCCGTTCCACGCTAGCCCTGACCGTAAAGAACCACCAAAAAGTAAAAAAATATGTCATCATCATATTTATTAGGGCTCCAGCTCTGCAAATATTCACTCAAAGGGAGTGGAAAGAAAATGGAAAGGGTGAAAGGGTTTCGGCAGCATTCGATAGACTACCACTACAGTACTTTTTTAAAGAGCTACACCGGGGGTTCGGGCCACGGTTTAAGTACGAAAAAAACCCCCATAGCCTACCTGCCCCGAAAAAGAAAAATTGTGCTTTTTTCATGTCCAATTACATTACATTATTTAAAAATTTCGTAAAAAGTGAAATTTTATTAGAACGTCATTTTGCAAAAGTGTTAAAAATTTTAATTTAAGTTTTAACTTGCATACTTGTTCTTTTTTTTTTAATGACATGAAAATAATAGCTCGAACACATACACCTTTTGTGCAGTGAAAGGGGTAAACTTACGAAAAACAAAAGCCTACCTACCTAATAAATTAAAGGGTTTTTTTTACCATCAAAAAACCCCTTATACACAAAAACCCAAACCCCAACTCCAACATAGAGCTTGCCTTATAAAATCAAAAACGTAACACAAAGTGGGTACTATACTACACCCAATTAACTAATGACCAAGCCCGGTTAAAACGGGTTAAGTTTTTCCCCGAACGGGTGTCAATATTAATACCGGCCGCATAAAACTGCCCCCGCCCGTCCCTGCGTAGAGGGGAAAAGGGTTAATTTACGAAAACCTACCGCCCCTAAAACACATTTATCTGGACACGCAGAAGTCCACGTTCCAAGTACAAACTTACTTTTTCATTGCTTCACGGCACTCACTCGTGTTCGTGTACCGTTCTTAGGGCTACCGGTACTGATCAATGAAAGTAGGGGTAGTCTTTCGAAGTTATTTTAAAATTTTCTAATCATTTATTATAATTTAATTAATCATAAAGTATATTGTAAAAATTTAAATATTTTGGGCATCATTGAGTTTTTTACTAATCAAGTGATTTTTTGTTTCGATCAATATACTTAAACTACTACTTCAACCAAATGCAAATCTCTTCGAAAAAGCATATTCCAATCAGTTCTCATCATTCAAATCATTTTCTAAGTCGTAAGGCGCAGTTCTAAGTCGTAAGGCCGGGGCCCAAGGGCTAAGGCGTAAGGCGTAAGTCTAGAAAGCTAGGCGTTTACAACAACCTACAATTTTTCATTGCTCCTTGGTATTGCCATGCGCGTACAGTCACTTGGAGTTTCCTTTTTCGTGTTTTGGTCGTCCGCGTCGTAAAAAACCGGTAAGAATTGGTTTTGGGCAATTCGTTACGACAAAAAACCATACCCCCTTGCGACTTGGGATGTTTAAACTTTTCTGTTTGAAATACATACTGGGGCAATAAAAATTTATTAGCCTTAGGCCTTGCCCTTACGCTTAAAACGATTGGAACGCGTGGACTCTAAACAAAGGGGTCGCGTGTTTCAAATTTTAAATTTGGGACTGAAATTTTGTTCCAAGGTTTTTTTTTTTCCCTAATGCGGGGATGATTCCATTCAAAAAATTTCTCCAACCCCTTATTATAATTATTTTAAAATCACAGGGAAAAAGTGTACCCTACATGGGCGTACAAAAAAAAAATAAATTGACTTTCACTGGGAAAACGTTTAAGTCCCCCCGCTTTGGTTTGGAGGGAGCGTAATTGGTGAATTGAGCTGCCCCTGTTTTGGGCGGGTTTTTTGTTGTTCTGTAAAAAAACCCCAATTTGTTGAATTTTTTTTTTTAAATTTTCATCAAAATTTAAAAAAAAAATTAACTTTTTTTTTTTTTTTTTAAACGTAAATTTTTAAAAAAAAATAAAATCGTAAAATTGAAATTTTCATAAAAATAATTATTGAAATTTCGCACGAAATTTTACACAATATTAATTCTTAAAAAAAGGTTTTGTGAAAAAAACCCTTATAATCGGATAAAGCATGTAGGGGTTTAAGCAAAGAAATTAAAAAAATCGTAAAAAATTTGGATTTTCGTGAGAAATAATTTTTTGATTCGCTCAAATTTTTCCCCGAATAATAATTCATAAAAATTTAAAGGGTTTTGTGAAAAAATCTTACAATCGGATAAAGCATGTGGAGTTTTTTAAGCGAAGAAATTTTTTAAAAAAAACGAAAAAAATCGAAATTTTCGATTTTATGAGGAATAATTTTTTGATTGCGCTCAAAAAAAGTGGGAGTTCTTAGTTCAGAGATTCGAAGGGGCCTCCATAAAAATTTTTATTTGAAACGGAGTATCGGTTTTTAGCCGATCGTGGTTACGACAGACAAAAAAGAAAAAAAGAAAAAAAAAAGAAAGAAGAAAAAAAAAAAAAAAAAACATTCCCGGTTTTTTCTCCAATGTATGAAATGGAATCTTCGCTTCGCTCCACCTCATCCAATCACAAATTCGACGCATATTTTATAGAAATAGGGGGTAGACCTTTCGGGGCGGCCAAAAGGTTAAAACATAATAACGTCAA
>JAMZAV010009936.1:0-23611 GCA_024449915.1 Sweltsa coloradensis
CAGAACGATTGTTAGGCTTTAGACCCCAAAATTAAGCTCCTCATAATTATTCCGCTATAGTTATGTAGTGCTGCTAAATTATCGTACGCTTGTGCCCCGGCTGCCCCTGCTTGTGTGCTCGGCTGCCCCCCCCCCTCCCCCCCTCCAACAAACCCAATGTTTAGCCTACAATCATCCCGTTTGTAAAACTGTGTTCGTCTTTTGGAGTTATGTGAGTTTTGAAAATTATTAATAATAATACACTATTCAAGTTTGAATATTATCCTCATAACAACTTCTATTACTAATTTAATAGTAACACGAAATAAAAATCACAACGATTGTCTTCCAGGCCCTCTATGTGATGTATTTTGTTTTATTGGAACTAAGCAACTTCTGATATTTCCCTCTGTTGTTGCAGAGACCTGAGCCGCAACTCTCTGGAGACTATTGGCCGCAAGACATTCAAAGGCCTCATTGCACTCAAGGCACTGTAAGTTAGCACTTTCTTTTAGTCCCTTCTTGGATTTATAAGATCTGTTATTTATATTTCAACATATAACCTATTCAGTTATAAAAACTGATTTGCAATGGAAGACAATAAATACAACTTTGTACATAAATCCATACAGGTCTTGTGATTAGCGTCTCTGCTTCCAATGCAGAAGCTCTAGGGTTCGATTCCCGCTATAGGCAGAAGTAAACGGTGACTTTTGAGCTGTCCTAGCAACGAGGCACATAATAAATTCAAAGTTGGTTATATGACTGAGTGGGTAACTCTAAATACGAATTTATTTATTTATTTTCAGTGTAGTTAAGAAAATTTTGAAATAATATTACAACAAAATAGGACAATACCTGTTAACATTTTATAGTAAAAATCAACTGTTTCATTGTTCTTGAATGAAAAGGGAGATATAATTACTTAAATTAATTCTGATATTATTTTCATATAGTAGGCATATATTCAAAATGTGAAACTAAATGAATTAAAATTAATCAAATAAAAATAAAAGAACAGAAAAACGAAAAAAAGGGGAAAAAGGAAAGAAAAACACAAGAAAAGAAAAATAGCCTAAATAGAAAACACTGGTTTATTAGACGATCCCAAATGAATATTTATGAGGATTACCAAAAGTAAGAATCTACAATCAAGAATAAACAACATTTTGCGGAAGACAACACCTGAACACCATATGCGACAATATGGCTTGAAACATTTCTACCACTATAATATAAATATAATATTTCTTAGTACTTGAGTAGAACATTGAGTTTCTTTTACACTTAGTCTGAACTGAAGATTCGTGATTTATTCATGTCATCGCCAGCATGTCATCGCCAGATCGATACCTGCCACTGGCAATCCTGACTGAAGTTATTTTTTCAAGTATGATTAGCAAATAATGGGATTTAGCTGTTCTATCTAACAACCTATAGTCACATTTAACTTACCGAAACAAGTACGAGTACGGAAACTTGTACCGTTACCCAAAGTAGGGAGTAAAGCTTACCGTTCCCCGCTTTTCCTACCTCCATTAATGGTGGAGGAGCTGAGCACATGAATTTTCAACATTCCTGGAGGTCTAGCCCTGCCCCTATTACCCCCAGGGTCACCAAAAACATTCTGTATCATCCTTGTTGAAGGGAAAAGTTAACAGAAAAACAATATCAATCGAATGTCATGTTTTGATTTTTATAGGTAGACGTGACACACTCACAGAAGAACTGACTAACAGATAGACAGAAAAGCGATGAATATAGAAGAACTTTGCACTCCAATAATTAGATATGTGTTATGTACATTCCAATACTGCGTTGTTATCCTACCTGATGGTAAAACCAGGTAACGTGATGTGTACCCTGTAGCAGGCACCGACAGTGTTGGCTCGAGCGCTAAGCGCTTGACTGATTCGGGAGGTCCCGTAGTCAAATCCCGTTGAGATTGGCAATCCAGACTGAAGGTTTTTTCCCGGGTTTTCATCTGTTGTTTTTGCTAATGGAATGGATTAAGTCCTCTTAAACAGCCCTCGGACATCCCTTGGACATCCCTTCACAACTGTCATATCCACAACATACCAAGTTCACCTGAAGAGGGCTTGCGGTTGCACCTTGTAACGGGTTTTAAAATTCCCATGGAAAATTTTTAATTTTACAGCGGTTATTTTTACACAAAATACAAAAGAAGCAAATCCAGAATTTCAGCTGCAGCTGTAAGATGTGTTCTACCTCAAAAAGAGGCTTTTTATTAAATTTTTTTACCAATCAATTCTGCTTTTGTTTTCACCCATCTGGACCACAACAACCTCGAGTGTGTCGACGTCGCGGCAATCCGTAATTTTACAAGAGTTGGAAACATTGTAAGTATTGGCTTTGCCTCTTTGAAAACTCCTTGCACAATTTGAGTTTCTTCAACAATTGAAACTAGGAAATTGAAAGAAAAAAATAAGGGAATAATTTCTTTTCAAAAAAATAATAAAAGAAAGGAAGAACATTGTATGACAAGGTACTTTTATAATTATGTTTTTGTTATTCTTATGTTTTGAATAAAAAAACTTATTGGTTCTTTATCTATTTTTTGTTTTGTATTATTGTGTATTTTTATAATATTACTGTACAGGTTGAATGGAAGCCAAATATTTACATATCCAAAATTTTGTGTATGGCCTATATAAAATAAATAAATAATAAGCCAAACAATTTAAGCATTTAAGCATCATACCATTATCAGATAAAATGTGCCAACTAATTAATGGCATAACCTGAAAATCGTTTATTATTTATTAATGTTCCTATCAAGCTCAATAGTTTTTAAATACTACATAAAATTCTTGAAATTCTCATTACTGTATTTCTGGGTTCATAATTATTATTGTTGTCAAAACAAACTTTATGTCTTATCACTGGTGTTGAGAGAAATCTGCGGGTATGTTAAAAGGCATTATATTGATGTCCACAGAACCTTGGACAACAACCGGGAAAACGAACACTAAGCAAGGATATGTTTGCACGAAAGTACCGCTTACGAACACTGCGCCTCCGGGAGAACCAGCTTGTGTGCGACTGCAATTTGGCATCGTTTTGCCCTTTGGCTCCGAGACCAGCCACACTTGGGGGAGTTGCGCTCTGCGTTGAACCTAAGAATCTTGCTCAACAACACTTGGCAGACCTACATGTCCGAGAGTTTCAATGCACCGGTAAGAAACTGATCTTGAGAAATCCAGCATGTATTTCTATAATTTCTAGATTTCACTTCAATCAAACATGCATTTCAAGTAAAAACATTCTTATACTATCAAGAGTTATGTATGGCATGCAATGACTCAAAATTAAGCCGGTACTTAGTTAACTGTAAAGGTACTGTATCCCTCTCTGTATACATGGTATTTTTAAAACAAATATTGTATGTGTGCAATCCCAAAACGGCTCATTTAGTTATTGTATTATATTGCAATTTAGATACTAAAAAGAATAAGGAATTGGAATGCAATAGCCAATTTGGGTATTCAATAAAATAAATAAACTACTGAAATTCGTAGTGCTTGCATTAACAATATTTTCTGTTTCAGGTGCGAGGAACGTCCAACTGGTGAGTGCGTCAGCGTCTCACATTGCCCGCACAACTGTCGCTGTCAAGACACCACTGTGGACTGTAAGGCGAGATCGCTCCTTCAGATACCTGAACACCTACCAGAAACTACAACAGATCTGTTAGTACTACGTAATGCATTTTCACTCATATGGGTGATCTCATATAGTATATATTTACATTCAATGTGTGTTAGTTTTGTGATTATATGGTTTAGTTCAGTATTTGTATTTGCTGGTACTACTCATAGTATCAATGCTTTAGAGAATTAAATAGCAGTGCAAATATGGCTTTAATTGTATTCTCTTCCATATTTTTTGTTGGTTTCTCTTTGAAATTTATTATGCAATGACTCCAAATGTATATATGCCTTTTTTTTTTTTTTTTTTTTTTTTTTTTTCTTGTGCAAAGTTGGCCTCTTCAGCCATTCTTCTGTCTTGCTATCCAATATAAGACTGCCTCCTTTTCTATCCTGCTCAGGTCATCGGGCAGGGAGTCAATGTCATTCTTGAGGGCGGCGCATCTGAAGAGATGCGCTCTGTCTTGATCTTACAAATTACAAAGTTTGCAGGTGGCCGGTTCGTTTGTAATGTTGAAGCGGTGCAGGTGGTGCTGCAAGACGTCGTGACCGGTTACAAGCCGGAAATGGGCGGTGGCCGTCTTCCTCGACCAGTCTTTGTCTGGCCCTTTTTTGATCTCGGTCCACCAGTTCTTTAGTCGTGAAGTCTCTTCTGTGGTGTTTCTGAAGATCTTTTTGTGGTTGACTTGATCTTAGTTTTGACATTTTGGTACTGGAGAGAGGCGCTGCTGGTGGTTGCGGTGCTTTTGTGGCACTTTTGGCCAAGAAGTCTGCCTTTTCATTCCCCATGATCTTGCAGTGGCTGGGGATCCATTGAGTCTCTAATAGTTTGTTTTGCTGTCGGATGCCGACAAGGGAGTTTTTGAAAAGCAGCGATTTAGGATGGGGTTCGCTGCTTGAGAGACAAATTGGATGGCTGAGACGCTGTCGCTTAGGATCACAAATTTTGTCTTGTTGAGGGGGAAGGCGGGGGTCTCGGCGATTTTTTCGGCCGCCCTGGCAATGGCTGCGACCTCAGCGTCGAAGTATGTTTTCGCCAGCTCCCATTGGAGTGGCTTCTTCAAAGAAGATGCAGTGGATGCCGTAACCTGTTCTGTTTGTAGCCGAGTCATAGGAGCCGTCTGTGAAGATGTGCACCCACTCTTGAAGAGGAAAGTGCTTCTTCAGGTGCTTCTCGGCAAGCTCTTTCAGTTCTCTATGGTCATGGTCATCTTTCTTCTCGATGCCGTCAATTTTGGTCCCCGGGGCAAGCTGATTGGACTTGTCCGGCAGAAGCTCTGGGAGTGGTACGTCAAGTGGTGCACGTGGTGCTTCTAGGAGGATAGGACAGTTTTTACTCTTCAGTTGGTGGACTGTTTCAGCAAAGTTAGTGTGCGCCTTGACTTTTGAGGTTGGGTAGTTGAGCCATTTGTCGGGGTTTAGGCGCGCCAGTTTTTCGTGCAGTTGGACAGCGCGCTGCTCTCTTCTTAGCTGTAGAGGCTCAATTTGGCTGAACCACTCCATGCGCGGCGATAATTGGGGTGGTTTTCACTGCTCCCGTTATGAGGCGAAGGGCTCGATTTTGGACTCTGTCGACATGGCTGGCGTGCGTTGCGGCGGCGGCAGGAAAGACTTCGGTGCCGTACTCAATGGCTGGTCTGATGTACGTTTTGTAGGTCAGCGCCAGAGTGTCTAGTTTTGCGCCCCAGGACACCACCGGCTACCCTTTGAAGGAGTCGTAGTCGTTTTTGGCCCTTCTCTGCAGCCTTTTCAAAGTGGATCTTGCGGTCATTTTTTTTGTCGAGAGTCACGCCAAGGTACTTCATCTCATCTGTCTGTTTAATCTGTTCGCCATCAAGAGTGTGTTGAACTTGAAGGGATTGTGACTCATCGTGAAGTAGGTGCAGATGGTTTTGCTGCAGTTTATCTTAAAGCCGGTGCACTTTGATCCAGCCTGCAGCTATCGTCATGGCGAGGCCCATTTTTTGCTCCAGTCCAACCGGACATTTTCCTGTGAAGAGATGACAAAGTCGTCTGCAAAAACTTGACGATAAGGCCAGGTATTCGATTCAATAGTTTGATGAGTCCATTGATTGCAATTTTGAAGACGGTCGGCGCTGTGATTGTACCTTGAGCAACTCCGGCTCGCGTCTTACGTGTTTTGCTATGGGCACCTTTGTGGACCACCTTGATACGCCTCTTGTTAATGAAGTCATGGAGCCATCTGACAATGTTGTTTGGTACTTCATCTTTGATCATCTGCTTGACTGCCCATGACCGGTCGGTGGAGTCGAAAGCTCCAGAAAGGTCGATGGAGACAGCCAGTGTGCTTTCACCTTTGCTGAAACCCTCTTTGACTGTCTGCGCAAAGTAGGCGACTTGGGTCTGTGGTGCCTCGGTGTTGTCGAAAACCTGCCTGGTCTTCGGCGATGATGTAGTTGCTTTCGAGGTAATTATCCAAGCTTGCATTGACTATTTTCTCAGCCGTCTTTGCAAGGGCGCTGTGTGAGGGCAATTGGACGATAGCTGGCAGGGTCAGAGGCGTCTTTCTCAGGCTTCAGAATTGGCGTGATGAAGGCAATTTCCAGCTTGATGGGACTTCACTGGTCCAGAACTGTTTATGAGGTCGAGGACAAGTTTCCGTGCCTTAGGTCCCAGGTGTTTTAAGGAATTCAACATGAATCTTGTCAGGGCCAGGCGCTTTTTTGTTGTCTAGTTTGATGATTGCATAATCCAGCTCCTGGGAGGTGAAAGGCCGATTGTAAGCGTTGTTTGGCATGTGCTTGTACTTAAAAATTTTTGGGAACTTTTTTGGCTTCTTTCTTAGAGGGCTGCTTATGGTGGTAAAGTGTCTGCAAGGACATCAGCCTTTTCTTTGTTAGTCACTGCCATATTTCCTTTATAGAGAAGAGGAGCATTTTCTTCTTCTGGCTTTGCTTTTTTCCCACATAAGTTGGAAGTGTAGATGTGAGCCTTGTAGGAGTCTTTTCTATAGTCAGATTCAACAGAAAATTTCTAAATTTCTGCTCTTTTTCCTCGTCGATTGCTTTGGTGAGGTTGTTTTGAGCTTCAAGAAGCTTTTCTTTGCTGGTTGGGGTCTTTTGCTGTTCTGTATCTTGTCTACATTTGTTACGCTTTATCCTCAGATTTTCAAGCTTTCTGCTCCAAAAGGGTTGTAGTTTTTTCGGGAGCCTCTGGGAATGTGTTCGCGTGCAGCTTCCAGTATTTTCTCCTCCAGCAGTTTGTATCTCGATGTGGGTTGCCCGAGAGATGGGTTGGTGGAGGCCAGATTTTCCATGGTTTTTGTGAAGTCATTCCATTTTGCCGTTTGGAAGTTCCACCTCAGGTAGGATACTGCTCATTTTTGAAAGCTGCTCTTGATGGCGCTGATTTTTAATCACCTTATGACCCAACCCTGAGGGGCAATCGAGATTTTCTTGTTTAGGTCATCCGCAATGATGAGTGGGCCATGACAAGATCTGGTCGGAAGTGTATCCGGAGTTGGAGAGGAAAGTGGCCCTGTTCTCCTTGTCCGGGTCCTCGAGCAGGAAGAGTGCGTTCGAGTAGACCAATTCTGCTACAGTTTGTCCAATGGAGTGGTCGACTCGTAGTCCCAATTTTTGTGCGGAGCATTGAAATCGCCAACGATGATTGTGTTCCTCGAAACGTTGATTGTTTCGAGGGCAGCTGGTATGTTTTGTGGAGGGTTGTATAGCATATGAATGGTATACTTAATTTTGTCCCATCCAGACGTCCAGGGAAGCGATTTCAATCTTGTCGCCAACTAAGCTCCATTTTATGTGTGACTGTGAAGGTGGAGATCAGGGTTGACCTCACTCCAACGATCAAGCCTGAAGAGATCGTTCTGCTTCTCTCCAGGATGTGGATGACGTAGTTGGGAGTTTTAAGGTCACTTAGATTTTTGTCTGTTTTCTCTGCCATTTTACCAGCCTCTGAGATACAGAATACATCTGCATTTTGTTCGTAGATAATGCTGTAGATCTCGTCCAGTTTTTTGGAGACGCCTCCTGCGTTCCAGTATATTATAGTTGGTTTGTGGTCCTGATAAGGGCCGTTTTTCTTTTCACTAGGTGAACATCGGATGGAGCCATGATGGATAGCGTGGCGTGGTGCGGCGACTTTTGGTTACGGGCTTCTGTCCCGTATCCAGGGGCACTTGATCTTTGATTTGTCGGTCGTGTAGTAGATCGGAAGCGTCGTCGGTTGAAAGATGTTGATGTAGTTACCTAGTTTCCATGTATTTAGTTCACTGATTCCTCCTTGACAAAATACATTACTTCACTATAGTAAATTGTTATAATAAAGGGTAATACGTTTTCAGAGATGTACTTACAATTTTCTATTGACACAAATTATACTAAATTTATCATCCACCATAACCAATTAGAACACAAAAAGTTGTGGGATCTCTGCAGTTATTATTTTGGACCAATTATTGATTTTAGTGTCTTGGTCAAATAAACGATTCAAAACGCACCTAGGTAGTCGCGTGCCAATTTTTTTGTCACAATCCTTGTAAACAACCCATCTAACTTATCAAAACCTACCAACAGGCATTCTTATCAACCTATTTCTGGCAGGTGATATCAGTCCATGTATGGTTTCAGTTACGATGACAAAAAAATAAATTACATGCTTTTGAATACCTATATATTTCTTGCAGAATTATATATTGTTATAAATTGCAAACCGGATGTATGCTTTATAATTAAAAATAACGAAGACTCGTCCATTAATTAGTGTTTTGAAAATTCTTGCATAACTATTTGTTTTGTTGTAGGCGACTTGAATCCAATTCCATCACTGAAATTCCACCACGAGCATTTGCTGCTTACAAGAGATTGACTCAAATGTAAGTTCCACATGGTCTATTGTTCGTTTTGTATGTTGTACTGTAACACAATGTTTATACTTGTTTTGTCATAGTAGCCAATAGTTGCATTTTTTTGGTAAAGTTAAAAATTAGCAAGATAGGTTACTCCTGAACACCACATCAACCTTGTATCCAAAGAAGTCGTAGGATGCTGCCAAAATTACACAGTTGGTAAGGCTTGTACAGTGGTATGTATTTTATCACAACTTGGAATTCAATATCAGTAAACTCTAATTACTATTGCATACTAAATAATATATCACTTACTATTGTGTAGTGAGTCGCGCAATCCTTTTTATGGAAAACAAAGCGGCGCGACCCAGCACCTCCATCGGTGGAGGTGCCAGGTGGGGCTTTAAAAAATTTCCCATGCTTACGTTGGTCGCACCCCAGTTTTATCCTTTTTTTATAGAAAACAATCCAGAAATTAAACAATCCATCCCAGCGGGATATCGAACCCCGGTCTCCCGATTGCCGGTCCAGCTTTATGCCTTTCAATAGACCATTTTCAGAATTAACTGCGCATGCGCGATCCGTTGCAAAGCATTATGGGAGAAAGGGCATTTACATGCTAAATGTCATATGATTTGGATTGTGGCTGACTGCACTGCCATTGTTGGAAACGCAGTTCTCCACACACCCGAGCATATGGCATTTAGCGTGTAAATGCCCTTTCTCCCATAATGCTTTGCGCGTGCGATATAGAGGGCGCTGGTGATTTTGAAAATCTTCTTATTTTGGACCTACAATCCATAAAATATGGTTATCTTCCATTCATTGACTGTACTTACACTGCTAAAGTTGTTCTGAACTATCCTTGCTGATGCTGACATCTTCAACATGTGGATTGTGGCCATCTGGAGGACCCCAATGTCAAATACTAATTTCCCATTCCTTGCCACCATTGGCAACGCAGATTGATGTGCAACTGTTGTACTCAGCAACAGCACATCCACATTTTCATCTTTCAGTGATGCCATCCACTATTTCTCATGGAATCTTTTAATACATGTTCAATTTTCTCTTTGTTACAGTTATCTCAGCAACAACAGGATAGTAAAGATTGCACCTGACGCTTTTTACGGACTTTCGTCTCTCACCTCCTTGTGAGTATCCTTTGCATGAACCATGATTGTAAACTCGGGAGTAAAATGGTAAAAATTAGGGATGCACCTCGATACTTTTTTCATTATCGATTATGGAAATGGTTGTCATTATTGAAGATAATATCTTTATATTCCCAATAAAAAATTCAATCCTGTTCCGACACGGATGGAATCTCAAATGTGGTAAATAAAATTCAAAACAATACAATCACTTGCCGCTCGCCGCCTCGTCCTGACTGTGTTGTCTTTGTTTTTGCCTCCCGCTATTGGCTAAGTTCATTCCCAAACATAAATCTCGAGTAAGACACCTTGTGCCCAAGCGGGAAATACAAATTACATGTTTCGGGCCGTTTTTAACCAATTATTGATATTTTGATTATCGATAATGACTTTTATTATCGATTATCGAGATTTTATCCAATATTGATGATTGTGTGCATCCCTAGTAAGAATCATAAAAAAAAAACTTGTGAATATGCCAATAATTATTTATCTCTAATTATAAACTACTACACTTATGTTCTGTGTCACATTTTCAGTAACTGCACTTGATCTTTGTCTAATTATCTTTTTGTCTGACATCTCATTCTAGGGTGTTGTACTCAAACAATATAACTGATTTGCCAGAAACTGTGTTCCATGGATTGCATTCGCTACAACTTTTGTAAGTAATTTAAATTACTTTTTTTAACCAGAGTAGAAAATAAATTGAAGGCCATCTGAGTTTATATATTTTAATCATATCTAGAAATTTAAAAAATCCAACTTGCTGGGGAATCGAAACCGTAGAGTGGTCACCGACTTGATAGTCTAGTGTAAGTTGCACTTGGCAAGCAGTTCGATCCCGGGTTGAGTTGGATTGATAGATTTCTAGATTGTATTAAATATAATTAATTATGAATGAAATAATGAAGTAAATAAAGGGAAATAAGCCCACTGATTTGTATTTAAAGCATCATTCACAATTAGTTCTAAGGCGTAAGGCGCAAGGTCTAAGGCGTAAGGCGTAATTTCGTAAGAAATGCTAGGCGTTTACAACAACGACATTTTTCATTGCTCATGCTTACTGCGCATGCGCGTACAACCAGCTGTGGAATGAAATAAGCAGGAGTGGGGGAGTTTCCGGGTTTTTTGATTGGCTCGTCGTAAGAAACCTGTCGTAAAAATTGGATTTTGGGCAATTCGTTACGACATAAACCATACGCCTTGCGACTTGGGACGGTTTGTGAACGTTCTGATTAAAAACACATACTCGGCAATACAAATTATTACGCCTTAGGCCTTGCGCCTTACGCCTTAGAACTAATTGTAAATGATGCTAAATCCATAACCTGTTATTTTTTTTTTACGTGACATTTCTGGGGGTGTTTATGGTTTCTACATTAATAAAAGCCATTGTCAGGCTTTCTGGTTAACTATTATGGATTGTGTTATCGTATACCAGTAGAAATAAAGTAAATTTATGAAATTGAACAATTCCCCCGAAAACAAAGCCTGCAACATAAAAGTTCTGTTTAAATTAATTTTTTACTAACTCAATTTTAGTGTGCCTTCTGAATTTTATTTTAAAAAATGCTATATTCTGAAATCATATGCACTGTAAAAATTGTGCAAGTACCCAAAATGTTTAGTGAAACTTGAGTATTTGTTTCTCAAAATCAAGTATTACAAAAGTCATTATTTTGGTGGAGGTGCCGGGTAGCCTATAGTAAATTATTTTTCCTGATTCACAAGACTATAAAAAAGTAAAAATTGTTACGCATTTTTGATGCTACCTTACCAACTAATTTTAGCAAAGAAGTAAGGCTAAATTCAATGTGAAATAAATCTCATTATCTACTAGTACTGTACCAGAAGTATTGTAAATAGTGTAAAATTAATTACTTATTATCCATTTTTCCTGTCAGGAATAAATAAAAACAAAAAATGACAAAATTAGTTAATTTATTTCAAATTGTTGAGGCACCGCAACAGGATCAATAAACTAAACCTGTGTGACCTAGCGTAAGTTTGTCAGCAATCAATTTTTTAATAAAAATATCTTTAAATTTTTGGCCCCTTTGAAATTAATTTTCATTTTTTTTATATATAATTTACAATGGAGTTTTCCAACAACAAGCACTTAGTGTCACTTGTTCCGTGCACAGTGCTATTGGAATATGAGTCACAGACTCGGTTTTGCAGTCCAGTACGGCTTTTTAAATTCTCTATTAGAATTAGCCAAATTACAGTCTTGATTAATTATGGGTATGTTTTATTTGTTTGTTTTACAGGTACTGAATGCAAATGGAATCTCATGTATTCGGAAAAATACCATTTCAAAAACTTAGGTAACTTGAATGTGCTGTAAGTATTATATCATAAATTATATGACCTATGAATATGAGTATGACCTAGAGAATACAGTAATTCAGTTTAAAAATACACTGTTCGTTGGAACGACTGTTGTAAAATATTCAATAAGTTTTTTTAAAGTGCAAACATACTGACATTTACATACAGTTTGAGGGGTTTTCTGTTCTTAATTTGTATGTTCAGACTGTTTTTTTCTTTTTTAAAGCCCATAAGATTTGATAATGATTTAGGTAGCTTATCATCATCATTTTTATTATTTTTATTATTTAATACAATCCAGAATTTAACAAATCTATTTCCCCTGTTCCCGACTATCCAAATCGAGAATCATCATCATCATTATTATTATTATTATTATTATTATTATTATTATTATTAATTAACACCAATTTATTGGTCGGGACATCTTACTTCCGGTTTCGAATACAGAACTTCTCGTTTCCCCCCTGTCCCAGAACTGGATCAGCCCCAAGAAAGTTGGAGTTCCGCGAAGTGATCGTATACGTACCAGAAACTCTCAAATGTGATATTTTTTGGGCTTCATAAGAAAGTAACGCATGTTTATAGAAGGCGGGGCCTGGTCATGGTAACTGTTTGTTTTGTGATTTTGTTTTTCTATGTAACGCCTTGTCTGGGCTTTTATTTTTGTAAGTTTTTAGAATTAATATCTTGTTTTTCTGAGGATAGCCACACAGTTGGGCTGAAAACGTCAAAAGCAATTAAAGCAGATTCGACGCGGCGAAATGTCCCGACCAATAAATTGTGTTAATTATTTACCGGGCCGCGAAAGCCTTAAATTTGAAAATATATATATTATTATTATTATTATTATTATTATTATTATTATTGATTCATAGCAGTTGTCGAAATTATTGTTATTATTATTTATTTTATTACTAAACTACTTAGGTTATGACTTACCAGTCAGTCCCCTTGGCAGTTGCCCGATTAGCATTATTCAGCCGTTTTCTTCTAATGCTTTCGTTCTTTATACAACAACAAGATACAGTCGCTGGTTGATGGAACTTTCGAGCCCCTGAAAAAACATCCACACGCTGTGAGTTGACTACAATAATTTCGCTAGTACTACTCTGCACGTGCAGCTTTCCATTGGTTTTTAACTACCAGTACTAATTTCTTAAATTCCCCTTTCTCTAATTGGCAACATTGTTCCCACTATTCTTAAGCATTCCGTCATCATTTTGCATAATCACCTTAAAATCACTATTCATAACATTATTATTTTCATACTTATGGGTTTTAACAATTATAATTATTATTATTGAATTTTATTACTATAAAAATATTTACTTTGTAGCTAAATGAGAAGTACGCTGGACCCTGGGGCATGCCATCCAACGCAATACGATTGGCCCACATCAACCAATAAAGATAGAATTGACTGTAGAACAGCGTGTATGCTACCTACCGGTAGGTTGTTCCGAATGACCAAATTCAAACCCCACACCCAATGTTTCATGTTATGTGCTAGCTTTAGAACTATCGTACTTTAGTAACTCTACTCACGCTGAGTGATAAAGACCACTAGTTGGTCAAAATGTATCAGCAACTTGTCTACTCATCTATTTGTGTCTGTGCGACCCACCTAACGTTTTTGAAGGTAAGCTGTCATCCTTCTGTACCTTTCCCCCACTGAAACATGTTTATTATGTTGCCACTTTAAGTTGGAGCATTTATACTTGCAGATTTGTTTTTATTTTTTGAAAACCGTGTTGTGGAATAAATAATTTGAATATAATATTATTATACAAGGGTCAATTAACCTGTTGCAGCGGAGTTTATAACCTCTGAAATTAAAAAAAAGATTTAGATTCCACTTTCATTGTTGTTTACTTTGGTAATACCGGTAGTAAAATATGAATTTAACAAAGATTGAGATAAGATGGTGCTAATGTAATTGATACTGAAAGTGGTAGTGCTTTATACAACATGTATACATTTGCAACTTTAATTAGGGCACTAGTACCTTTATATAAGTGTTACAATAATACACAATAATAACATATGTATGAATATCAACAGACACTTGGCCTACAACCCATTCGTGTGCGACTGCAACCTACGTTGGCTGGCAGAGTATTTGCACAAACGCTCGATTGAGACGACTGGAGTTCGTTGTGCTACACCGAAACGAATGAGACGACAGCGCATTGAGTCACTAAAGGATGATAAATTCAAATGTAATGGTAAGCAACAAACTTAAAGCTAACGTTATGTTTGCTCTTCAATCATTCTATTTCATTTTGATGGATATTCTTCTCCCTTTGAATGAGCAAACATTACTTGTTCAGCAAGGGACATTAATCAAATCAAATATACTTCCAAATACATTTTGGGTACCATTGCACTTCGAAACGGAATCCATGCTTTTAAATTGGCTATAATTCTATGCAAAGCTATTAGCTTAGTTTATTAAGGATCAAATGTCAAATATTATTGTGGTCTAATGTGGTCACAAAAAGAGACAAAAAATGTTTTTATGTAAATTTTAAAACATATAGTAGATAATTTAAATCTTGAACTCATTTCAACAAAATGTAACATACCTACATTGAAAATACAGTATTGTATATCGGTCTATTTTATAAATTAGAGTATGGTATTGATTATTTTAAATGATGTGAATATTATTAAAAGTGGTGACTTGAGAGAATAGGTTTGGCAAAACAATTTTAATTTTTTGCACTGTCCGTATTTGGAGGTTCAGTAATTTTCATGTCAAATTTCAACTCCTGTAGGTAGGCCCTACTGGGTTACGTAACATGAATTAATTTTTAAAATGTGAATGTGAAACAAAGCCATTGATAATTAATTAGTAATGATATGGCTTGCATTTTTAGTTTTCCTGTTTTGGCCATGCAACCATTTTTTTAACTTGTAAACAAAACAAATAATTTGAATTTTAAAATTATTTCTGCTAATTATCAAATTCATCTGATATTGGTAAGACAATAATTTGACCTGGATGTTACCCTATGTGTCACCCAATGTTTTTTCAAATCTTCAAATTATACTTAATAATACCAATCTTTTTACTGTTCATAATAATATTACTACAGTGTAAATGTGATTACAATGTGGCTAAACTAGAATGATAACATGTTTCCAGAATCTGACATATCCAGCTCACAAGTCGGGTGTCCGGGGGATGTGGTCGAAGGAAATGGAACTGTCGACTTCACAGACCAAGGGCTCAAGGAGATACCATCGAGCATACCGGCGCATACCACCGACCTGTGAGTATTTGTTAATATTAAACCACAATCATTTGCAAGTTCACAAGGTTGAGATAGAGAGCAACTTTGTAGCCACTGAATATTATAGTTATAATTACTTGTAATTGCACACAGCATGTGTTACCTCGTAAAATCAATCCTGTGTTAAGAAGTAACAAAATCTGCAAGTGTTTTCCCATAGAAACATTCTAACCTATATGTAAAATTGGGTTTAGTCATTGGAATGCCAAAACTATTTTGTATTCTACTGTTTATTTGTTATTACTTTTATTTATGGCATTTGCTATTGATATACACTGTATGAACACTCAGTTCACACTGAAACGTCATTGTGACATCATTGCACTTGCGTGTATGCCCTTCGAGCAATTCCCAATGTAACACTTCTGCAAACCAGTGCAGCAGCGTGGCATGATTATCCCATTTACAACCCTGGTATTTTACCGCAATGCCTGCAGGTGCTATCAGGTGGCAGGTCTATCACACAATATTCTATTTCCCTAACAGAATTTGAACAAAATCGCGCTTAACCACAACTAGATCCATTGTACACACCCCTTTAACTCGACGACTCGGTGATGACCTGGTATGCACTGTACGAGTGCAATGCATCCAATATAATGCGTGATTGTTAAACCAGTGTGCATTTGAATGCCCATTGGATGTATGTTTTTACGTACTCAGTTCACTCTTTGGGGCATGCCAGTGTGCCCAATGAAAACACCATCTTATTTTTCTTTAGAATGTAAAACAAGATGAATGTTTCAAATGATATCTTGTATCCAGGAATAACTTCGGTCAACCGGACACCGGTTTCGAATTTTAAATTTGGTTTCAATTTTTATTGGTTAGGCACAACCATAAACAGTTCCAAGGTAAGAGATAACTCTTGTACAAACAATTTTTACGATCTCACAATCGCGTTTTAAGACCTGGCACCTCCACCAAGCCAGGATACCTGCCAGAATTAATTTAATTTTGACTACCCGGCACCTCCACCAAAATTACGAAATTTAGCATTTCTTGTGTAAATTTCGATATGAAGCCAAATATTTATATCAACAATATTACCACTTGTTATCGATATCGTATCGAAATAATGATTTTTTTGCCCAGACCTACTTTTCATATCAACTCAATTAAATTGGCTTTAATCTCTCACCCATCTCCAACCAACCAAAGTCAGCCGCTTTCCCGGTAATAAATATGCCGATAAAGTAGAGGCAAAAATCATCTTTGCCACCTCTAACCCACAACCATTATATATATATATATATATATGATAGGATAAAAACAAGGATCTTGGGTGAAACCGCGTCAAAAATAAGATGAACCAGGGCAGAACCTGGGCGTCCACCGACGTTTCGTCTGTACTACGTCAGACATTTTCAAGGTTGACTGTGACTCTACGGAGGTTGGAGTCACAGTGGTTGGCAAGCACGCAGCGCCCGCCTTATAAAGCCTCGGCTGAAGGTGCGGGGCGGCGAGGTTATATAGAAAATAGGTGCGGGGCGGCGAGGTCATATCGTGAAAAGGTGCGGGCAGCGATGTCATATCGATAAAATATATACGGATGGTGGCATTGAGAAACAAAATAGCACAGCTTACTGTAGTGTAGTGTATCTCTACTCACGCTGAGTGATAAAGACCACTAGTTGGTCGAAACGTATCAACAAATTTGTCTACTCATCTGATTTCTGTCTGTGCGACTTACCTAACGTTTTTCAAGTAAGCTGTCGTCCTTCTGTACCTTTCCCCCACTGAAACATGTTTATTCATGTTCCCAGTTTAAGTATCCTAGCCATTTAGGCCTCATCTATATACCAAGCAAATTACTGTAGTGAAACCTTTTTAGTCCGGCTTCTTGTCATAGGGCCTGATTGGTTGTCTTTTAAAAAGTTATTCGTGCTTGGAATTATGGACTCTGAAATTTGCACCACTTCTGAGGGATTTGGCTGAATAGGTCTACGGACTACATTTCGAGGCATGAGTGCAGGTTTCCAAGCAAGAGGGAGGCTCTGGCTATCATCTTTTTTGTTCATGTTATTCGGCCGTTTCTCAATTTCCACAGATTCACGGATAATACGTGGCTTGAGCTGTTGTACAGGACAAATAGTTTTTGTTTTGTCAAAATCTATCACATGCGAGTAAGCTTTAGCATGTTGAGCCAGGGCTGATTTCTTGTCACCTGTTTTCACAGCATTAGAGTGTTCATTTATCCTCACTGCTATGCGTCTGCCTGTTTGGCCTATGTACGTTTGATCGCAGTCGCCACAGGGAACCTCATAAACCCTCTTTCTTCCAGATGAACAGAGTCCTTTGCACTTCTCAAAAAGGAGCTGATTTTTCTGTCAGTGGAGAAAATGGTTTCGATGTTCTTACGATTGAGGATTCTACCTATGACGTCTGTGGTACCCTTGACATACGGAAGAAAAGCTTTTGACCGTGGTTTCTCCTTGTCCTCAGTATCATCCTCAGATTTCTTCAGTTCACGTTTAAACGCTCTGGTTATGTCTCGGTCCGAGTAACCATTGAGTGATAGAGCTTCACGGAGCTTGTCAAATTCCTCTCTTGAGTGAGATTTGTCAGTAAGGTTCCTGGACCGGGTGACCAGAGTGTTAACCACTAAAAAATAACTGTGAAGGACGGTGGTGAGAAGCAGCATTCAGATACCGATTGGTGTGGGTGGGTTTTCTATAGACTGTGTGTCCCAAACTGCCATCAACATTCTTTATTATCAAGACATCGAGAAAAGCAAGTGAGTCGTTGGATTCTACTTCCATGGTGAACTGAATATTCGAATGGATACCATTTAGATAGTCAAGAAAATCATTCAACTTGTCCACACCATGGGGCCAAATGGCATAGACGTCGTCCACATATCGTATCCAAGAAGATGGTTTGTAAGGAGCTGCAGCTAGGGCCTTATTCTCAAATCTATAAGAATAAGTTGACAATAGCTAGTGATAGCGGCGAGCCCATTGGAGCTCCCTCCACTTGCTTATAAAACTTGTTTCATAAATAAAGTATGTAGAAGGACATGCAATGCCTTGCTAACTTGATGATGTCCTTCGGTATGCCATAGCTTTCTCAATAGTAACAAGGGCCTCCTTCACCGGTATGTTGGTAAATAGGGAACCACATCAAAACTAACCAATATGTCCCCAGGGCGAACCTTCCATTCTTTGATCAGCTGGATCAGGTGAGAGGAGTTTTTCACATAGGACGCAGCATCCTCCGAGTAAGGTTGGAACCTCTTAGCGACATATCTGGCCAGAGCTTGTGTGGGTGACCCTACTGCACTCACTATGGGTCGCAAGGGGGCTCCGGGTTTGGATTTTGGGCAACCCATACAGTTTTGGAATACGAGAGGACTTCTCCCTAGGAATGAGAAATTTCTGTGCTTCAGGGTCAATATTAGAGGAAAGTATAAGGTTCCTAGTTGTCTTTTCTAGGTAAGTAGTCGGATCTCTGGGGGTAGCCTTATATGCCTTATCTTCAAGTAGGGCTAACATCTTGTCCTTATAATCAGAGCTGTTGAGTATGACGGTGGCATTCCCCTTATCTGCTGGCAGAACTATGATGCTAGTATTTTTCTTCAACTCCTTAAGGGCACGTAGCTCAGAGGCTGGGATATTCCTAGTGGGAGGCTTGGCCTTACGGAGGACCTTTGCAACATCTTGCCGCACCTGCTCTGCTTCTCATCTGGAAAACCCATAACAGCAGATTCTACTCCACATATGATGTCTTCCACGGCAAATGACTGGGGGCCACCGCAAAATTGAAACCCTTAGCTAACACTGCAGTGGTAACTTCATCAATCGGGCAATCAGATAAATTATGAACAACATGTGAAGGATCTAATTTCTTCCCTATTGGTTTTTGTACACGTTGTAGAGCATTGATTTTCATCATTTGTCTCTCAGTTATGGTATTTGCATCCATTACCGCTCTCTCTGTAGTTAACCGGTCAATATTATAAAACAACAGGGGGTGTATGGTTTTTGACAGAAGCAAATGGACGTCTAGTAACTCCTTAGCGATGATGTCAAGGTCTTTTCTGGTTCTCTGTATGGCATCGCGTAGGAGCGCCATGCTAGCAGTCTAGAATCTTATTGATGTTAGTGGAGCTAGTATGATAGCTTAATTTCATTGCAACTGGAATGAGACCTTTGTCTCTGCAATGAAGCAGGAACGTAGATTGCACAACCACTTAGCTTTCTTTCTTCGTAAAATCTCAAATCGTCTAGTCAGATGTTTAATGTCCTCCCCATAGAGGCGTGTGATGGATTGTTGTAGGTTTTCGCGGCCCGTCATAGGATAAAAAACAAGGATCTTGGGTGAAACCGCGTCGAAAATAAGATGAACCAGGGCAGAACCTGGGCGTCCACCGACGTTTCGTCTGTACTACGTCAGACATTTTCAAGGTTGACTGTGACTCTACGGAGGTTGGAGTCACAGTGGGTTGGCAAGCACGCAGCGCCCGCCTTAATAAAGCCTCGGCTGAAGGTGCGGGGCGGCGAGGTTATATAGAAAAAAGGTGCGGGGCGGCGAGGTCATATCGTGAAAAGGTGCGGGGCGGCGATGTCATATCGATAAAATATATACGGATGGTGGCAATTGAGAAACAAAATAGCACAGCCTACTGTAGTGTAGTGTATCTCTACTCACGCTGAGTGATAAAGACCACTAGTTGGTCGAAACGTATCAGCAACTTTGTCTACTCATCTATTTGTGTCTGTGCGACTTACCTAACGTTTTTCAAGGTAAGCTGTCGTCCTTCTGTACCTTTCCCCCACTGAAACATGTTTATTCATGTTCCCAGTTTAAGTATCCTAGCCATTTAGGCCTCATCTATATACCAAGCAAATTACTGTAGTGAAACCTTTTTAGTCCGGCTTCTTGTCATAGGGCCTGATTGGTTGTCTTTGAAAAGTTATTCGTGCTTGGAATTATGGACTCTGAAATTTGCAACCACCTCTGAGGGATTTGGCTGAATAGGTCTACGGACTACATTTCGAGGCATGAGTGCAGGTTTCCAAGCAAGAGGGAGGCTCTGGCTATCATCTCTTTTGTTCATGTTATTCGGCCGTTTCTCAATTTCCACAGATTCACGGATAATACGTGGCTTGAGCTGTTGTACAGGACAAATAGTTTTTGTGTTGTCAAAATCTATCACATGCGAGTAAGCTTTAGCATGTTGAGCCAGGGCTGATTTCTTGTCACCTGTTTTCACAGCATTAGAGTGTTCATTTATCCTCACTGCTATGCGTCTGCCTGTTTGGCCTATGTACGTTTGATCGCAGTCGCCACAGGGAACCTCATAAACCCCTCTTTCTTCCAGATGAACAGAGTCCTTTGCACTTCTCAAAAAGGAGCTGATTTTTCTGTCAGTGGAGAAAATGGTTTCGATGTTCTTACGATTGAGGATTCTACCTATGACGTCTGTGGTACCCTTGAAATACGGAGAAAAGCTTTTGACCGTGGTTTTTCCTTGTCCTCAGTATCATCCTCAGATTTCTTCAGTTCACGTTTAAACGCTCTGGTTATGTCTCGGTCCGAGTAACCATTGAGTGATAGAGCTTCACGGAGCTTGTCAAATTCCTCTCTTGAGTGAGATTTGTCAGTAAGGTTCCTGGACCGGGTGACCAGAGTGTTAACCACTGAAAATAACTGTGAAGGACGGTGGTGAGAAGCAGCATTCAGATACCGATTGGTGTGGGTGGGTTTTCTATAGACTGTGTGTCCCAAACTGCCATCAACATTCTTTATTATCAAGACATCGAGAAAAGCAAGTGAGTGAGCCGAGGCTATATAAGGCGGGCGCTGCGTGCTTGCCAACCACTGTGACTCCAACCTCCGTAGAGTCACAGTCAACCTTGAAAATGTCTGACGTAGTACAGACGAAACGTCGGTGGACGCCCAGGTTCTGCCCTGGTCATCTTATTTTCGACGCGGTTTCACCCAAGACCCTTTGTTTTTATCCTATGACGGGCCGCGAAAACCTACAACAATCCATATATATATAATTTTTTTTTTTTGAAAACAAGTTTTAAACCGGTACAGGCTTTGGGAAACTAATTAGTGATTTTGCTAAATGATGTCATCCTTACTTGTATCCAAAAAATATGTGTCACAGTGAACAAGAATAGGTACTAGCAAGGTTATTCTTATTCTACACCGGTGTACTATGCAAATGCAGAAGACCTTGAGCTATGTCCTTCTCCCCAGAGCAAATCACAATAACGATGCAATGATCTAATTACATCTTAGGATTTGTTTTCTTCTGTATTGTTATTAATGTTATGTCCCTTGCAGGTTACTGAATAGAAACAGCATCGGTCATATCAAGTCTGACGGCTTGTTTGGGCGACTGCACAACCTCCAGAAGTTAGATCTTAGTTACAACCAAATCACCGGAATCGAGGACAATGCATTCGAAGGTGCAAACGAACTAACACACTTGTGAGTATGATCTGACTATTTACCTTGACATTGTGTACACAGAATGCAATAAGTCTCGCATGGTTTGGGGATTCACGTTTATCTTCATTGCTTTATATATATCAGTATAAAAGTAAAGAATAATACTTGTTAAGTGTAAGCTTCCTGGAAGTGATTTGTTCATGTGTGTTGACTCTTCAATGGTATTTCATGTTCTTGTGTTCTATTTTTAATGTAAATTATTTAAAATTTTCTGCTTGCAGGTTTCTCAATGGCAACAAAATAAAGGAAATACACAACAAAATGTTCATGGGTCTTCTGACTCTGAAAAACATTATCACTCAAAGATAAACCCGGATAACTTGCGTAATGCCCGGATCTTTAGATCATTTCTCTTCTCTACGCAATCTGTAAGTATACTTTGCTTTATAGTCACTACTTCACTATAGTACTAAAATATAATTTGTTCAAAGCTACACATTTAAGGCTGGATACTAGGACTGTGCGGGTAGAGGTTGTGACAGTTTGGACTGGTTTGGGTACTCAACTGCATTGGGTTGCTGGATCGGGTAGGGAAACGATGGCTGTTATAATACTGCAACTAAAAAGGGATCCTTTTAAATTTTATTTGTAAAGAATCTTAGCCCTACATGTGATTTTTACCTATCCATTTTCTATTGTCTGTATTTTTATTGAATGTTATTTTGTATAATAAAATAAGCTATGGATTTAAAATTATCTGAACCGGAACCTCCACCATTGCCCCAAAATATATTTTTGTTTCCCAAAAATTGAGTACCTTTTTGACAACCAGGCCGGCTCCCAAAGACCCAACCGAACCCAAAATTTTGGGTCCCCACACACCACTAATGGATACTTATAATCAAAACATTCATCACATATCAACTGCAGATTATCTGCAATCTATAATAAATCTACAATACACAGTGTCCGTGGGTAAGGCATCATATTGGGTGTCTACAATATTTTTATAATATACTTTTTAGTTTTTACGTGGGTAACCGGTAAAGATAAAATATTTTTTATATTTTAACAAATTAGGGTTGCAACCCTGTGTGTAATGAAAAAAGCCTGTGGGTCTTCATTTTCCTCACTGATTCATTTGAAATAATGAACCTACAGCATTTGGCTCCTCAAAGGAAATTCTATCTCTTTTTTATCTGTCTAAATACTATCCCCGCCTTTCCAGGTCCATTGAGGGGAATCCCTTCCAGTGCAACTGCCACCTGGCTTGGTTCGCCGAGTGGCTCCGCACACGAGAGTTCAGTACTGGGTCACCTCATTGCGGCGCTCCGTTGCTCGTCAAGGGAATGTCGATCAAGGAGGTCCCGCAAGACGAATTCAAATGCACCAGTTAGTATTTTGAAGAATTTAATGCAGATTAATATTATATGGATTTTTCTCACACAAAACATTTTTACAATTGAGCTTTTAATAGAACATAACTTAGATTTACAATAATCTCTTTAGAATGAAATGAAAATATTGATAAAAATTAAATGGGAAATTTTACTTGATTTTAATGAGAACAATAAAGAAGTTTGCTGAAATGGGAACTCATTCGTACTTTTTTTATTTATTTATTTTAACGTCTATCCTATTCAGTTATAAAACTGATTTACAAAGGAGGACAACTAAATAAATCTAATTACATAGATGCAGACACAACAATGAACTACAACTCAACATCCGTGACTGTTCGACCATTAGCCATTTTATTGAGATATAATTGTCATGAACTTTTTAAATAATGAATTGTTCTGTATTCAATGTGTAACTGTACAAAAATGTTAAAATAACTCTGTTACAGTTTTAGTCAATCAATGTTTGGACAATATACTGTATGTTACTCAATTGTGTGTTGAATCACCCGTTTGGCTTCTGTTCCATCAGCGTGAGGTCATATCT
>JAMZAV010009937.1:0-35434 GCA_024449915.1 Sweltsa coloradensis
AGAAGGCGGCGCGTCACGCCCCTCAGGAGGGTTTCTACTGTAGAGCTACAAATCACTACAATAGCCTGGATGTTGACACAAAAAACAGTAACTGTATGAAAACTTTCCGGAGACGATTGAGGGAGTCAACATGTGAGAACTTGTCAACATAACGGCGGGCAAGAGCATGCACATACACTAACACACACACACACACACACACACACACCACACCACACACACACACACACTCACACTCACACGTGCACGCTTACATGAATGAAATAAACTAAGGTTTATAAATATTGTAAATATAGTGTAAATCTCATCAATCACCCATGAATAATTCATTGACTGCATCAATCATTATTCAAAGATAGTACATAATATTAGGTGTAGAGTTGTTTTAATTATTTGTAAGCCAAAGGTAGTTAGACACATGCCATGTGGTATGGGGCTTGCCCTAATTTCTAGCATAATAGATCGAAATCTAATGGAATGGTACCAAATAAAAATTAATTCTTGGATAAGCCGGGGCAAATTCCGGTCAGCCCTGTTTTTAACCCTGTCCAGGCGTCTCCAAGACTGTTAAAATGCATTCTAATGTAGGTGCGTGAACTTGACTTGTTACTTGACACCCCTTACAAGAGCACTAATTCTAAACATCACATAATATGGCGTATGCCACTAGTCCCACAATTAGTGCTTTAATACTTTAGTAAATATTGAGAAATTACTGCGGGGGGTGGGGGTGCTAACTGAGGGGGTAACGTACCAAGGCCAATCATAATGAAATTATTTTCTGAAACAAAATGTCAATCTCATTTTTTGAAAAAGGTTATAAACATGATGAAAACATGTTCGATTGCATTGCATTTTCCCTAGCCTTCAACGTATCTCTAGCACATTCAGCATGTTGAAATTCGTTCTATTTTGGGGCCTCAATATAAGTCGCATCTCCTCCCGTGCACGCTTTTGTGTTTTTACGCTAATCCAGCGAAAAAGTCCGCATCAAATCGGAAGAGTTATTGAGTATGCATGAGCGTGATAAGAATTGTGTGGCGCTCGCCCCTAACAACCCGAGCCCAGCGCGGCGCATGGAGCCCACACAGCCATTAGATCGGGATCAGCCTTCACCTGGGCTGAAAACCTTTTTTACACCCACTGAATTCTAGCCAGGTCTCATCTGGACTTTTCATACAACCCCACACCTAGATTTACAATAACGGATTTACAGGTTGTGTACATAGGTAAAGGATCATACGCACGTAGGCGCTACTTGGTAGTTTTATACAAATAACGTTGATCACAAAGATTTGCATTACTGAGTAAATAAGAAATTAATAATGTTTGTAGTCTTATTCCCATGAAGAGAAATTTACCATAAAGTCGGTGCACTCATTCAGTGCGATATCAATTAGAGACCACTGATACTTCACAGACCTAATTTCCCCTGCCCTCCGAACCCCTCCCAACACATAATCTAAGAATCTCACATGCTTGATGACAGATTATTTTCTCTGGGATGAACCATTTGACAAATGACACTCACACTTGATGGAAACAAACTAAAATATCCACCATCACCTTACGTGAAGAAAGAACGTTTAGTAAAATCTCGTTCATATCAGATAGTGCAATTTGTTATCAAAGTATGACATTAATGAGCGAGCGTAGCGAGCGTCTCCACTTGACTCTTATGGCTCGAATGTCTGTCTCTTTTTTTTTTTTTCTGTTACTGCTTCGATACAGGTCGCACCGTTTCTCTGATCGACCTGAAATTTTGCACACATGTACATACCACCTAGGCGGGTTGCGTATATTTTTTTGAACAAAATCCGATCGTTGGTTATAAAAATTAAAAAATAAAATAAAAAAATAAAAAATAAAAATGTTCCGATCGTTATGAAATTTTGCAGGGTCAATAAGTACAACATTCTCTCCTATTTTCCAAATTTTCAGCTAAATCGGTCAAGACCTTAAAGACTTATTGGTAATCATAATTCGAAAAATGATGTTAAAAAATGAAGGAGGCAGTGAAGATACAAAGATACACTTTAGAAGGCATGACGTGAATGAGTACAATGCAAAGATGTTGGAATAGTATTTCTCTATGAATAGTATAGTGTATACAATGTCAATATCCAGTTAGGCCTACACTTTGTGGTGGGCCTTATGGGAATGTCGTACTCGGGTCATGTTGCACGTACCGGTGCTCTGCTCAACAACGCGTCCAACTGAGCGTTTTCCTAGTTTATGTTCTGCTTTAATTTTATGTTCGTTAATGATCCATAATAAGAAATTAACAACAAACTTTTCAATTAACTGCAAATTGCATATGGGCTAGTCCATTTTTAACCGACAATTTTGAAAAGTCTATAGCCTTCAAAGTTTTACGATATTCGGACCATTACAAAAATTAAACTTTGTGTCTTATTTAATAGTGAGTTTTCTGTAGATAATAAAACAACCATTGGTTCACTCTAATCTCTCTTATAAGGGTCAGAGAGGGCGTTTAGTAAACCAAGTGTATATCGGATAGTTCAATTTATTATCAAAGTATGAGACATATTTATGTTTTGTTGTTATTTTTTATGTTCGTTAATAATTTTGAAGAAAATATAGATTTTGAGACGGACCCTAAATTAACAAATTTGTTGTTGCCTTTGGGAATTTTTTGGCGAAAAATTCAACTGCACAACAGCGCAATTTCTACTACTACCCACGTCTTCTCTATAGATAGTCGTGATGATTGACAGTTCCCGGTTTGGTTCATAAATGAGTAACAAAACCGCACCCGAAGATCCTGCTGAAAGTTAAATAAACTTCCGTAAATCTGTCAATTTCTGTCCGATTTGACAATTAATTGGATATTAGTCGATGGGAGATCTCCCTTGTAAATAAATTTGATAAAAATATTGATTTAAGACGGACCCTAAATTAACAAATTTGTTTGTTGTGAATTTTTTGGCAAAAAATTCAACTGCACAACAAGGCAATTCTAATACTACCCACGTCTACTCTATAGATAGTCGTGATGATTGACAGTGACAGTTCCTGGTTTGGTTAATAAATGAGTAAGAAAACTGCACCCGAGATCCTTTCAAAGTTAAATAAACTTCCGTAAATCTGTCAATTTCTGACCGATTTGACAATGAATTGGTTATTTGTCAATGGGAGATCTCCCTTGTAAATAATTTGATGAAAACATTGATTTTGAGACAGACCCTAAATTAACATATTTGTTGGCTTTGTGAATTTTTTTTGAAAATTTTAACTGCACAACAGGGCAATTCTACTACTGCCCACGTCTACTCTATAGATAGTATAGTGATGATTGACGGTGACAGTTCCTGGTTTGTGGTTCATAAATGAGTAAGAAACGGCACCCGAAGATCCTGCTCAAAGTTTTAAAAAAACTTCCGTAAATCTGTCAATTGCTGTCCGATTTGACAATGAATTGGGTTTTTTGTCAAAGGGAATTCTCCCTAGTAAATAATATTGATGAAATCATCAATTTTGAGACGGACCCTTAATTAAAAAATTTAAATTTTTTGGCAAAAATTCAACTGCACAAATGACAAATTTTTCTGCTGCCCACGTCCTACTCTAAAGATAGTCGTGATGATTGACAGTGACAGTTCCTGGGTTTTGGGTTTAAAAAATGAGTAAGAAAACTGCCCCCCGAAGATCCTGCTCAAAGTTAAATAAACTTCCGTAAATCTGTCATTTCTGTCCGATTTGACAAAGAATTGGTTATTCGTCAATGGAGATCTGCCTTGTAAATAATATTGAAGAAAATATCGATTTTGAGACGGACCCTAAATTGCCAATTTGTTAAGGAATTTTTTTGGCAAAAAATTCAACTGCACACAAAGCAATTTCTACTACTGCCCACGTCTTCTCTATAGATAGTCGTGATGATTGACGGTGACAGTTCCTGTTTTGGTACATAAATGAGTAAGAAAGCCACACCCGAAGATCCAGCTCAAAGTTAATAACTTCCGTTAATCTGTCAATTTCTGTCCGATTTGACAATGAATTGGATATTATCGTGGGGAGATCTACCTTGTAATAAATTTGATAAAAATATTGACTTTGAGACGGACCCATAAATTAACAAATTTGTTAAGGGTTAGCCTTTTTGAATTTTTTGGCGAAAAATTCAACTGCACAACAGGGGAATTCTACTACTACCCACGTCTACTCTATAGAAAATCTTGATGATTGACACTGACAGTTCCTGGTTTGGTTCATAAATGAGTAAGAAAAACCCCACCCGAAGATTTTTTCAAAGTTAAATAAACTTCCGTAAATCGTCAATTTCTGTTCCGATTTGACAATAAATTGGTGATTTGTCGAGGGGAAAATCTCGTCCCTTGGGAAAAAATTTCGATGAAAATATTGATTTTGAGACGGGCCCTTAATTAACAAATTTGTTAAGGGGTTAGCCTTTGAATTTTTTGGCGAAAAAATTCACTGCACGACAGGGCAATTCTACTACTGCCCACGTCTACTGTATAGAAAGTCTGATGATTGACACTGACAGTTCCTGGGTTTTGGTTTTAAATGAGTAAAAAAACTGCACCCGAAGATCCTGCTTAAAGGTAATCTGTCAATTTCAATCCGATTTGACAATGAATTAGTTATTTGTCAATGGAGAACTCCAATGTTAATAATTTTGAAGAAAAAATTTATTTTGAGACGGACCCGAATTAACAAATTTGTTAAGGGCCTTTGTGAATTTTTGGGGAAAAATCAACTGCACAACAGGGCAATTCTACTACGCCCACGTTTTATCTTTGTTATCGTGATATTGACAGCGCAGTTCCCCGGGTTTAAAATTTTTTACTTCAAATCGCAAATTCCTTTTTTTATCCGAAAATTTTGAGAAGTCTATAGCCTTCAAAATTTAACGTTTTTGGGGACTATCCAAATTTTTTTTTGTCTTGTAATAGAGGGATTCGTTATAATAAAAAAACCAGGGTTTTACTCAATCTCTCTTATAAGGGTCAGAGGGGGCGTTTAGAAAACCAATGTATTTCGGATACTTCAATTTGTTATCAAAGTATGAGACTATTTTGTTTGTAAACGTTCCATTAAAGGGAAATTAAACAGCAATCTTTTCAATTGACTGCAAATTGCAAAAGTCCTTTTGTACCGTCAAATTTTACGATTTTTTGGATCATCTAAAAATTTTGTGTCTTTTTAAAAGAGGGTTTTTCTGTAGATAAAAAAACTGCCATTTGTTTCTTTTTTAGCTTTTTATAAGGGGAAGAGACTTTACTAGAAAAGGAAAATTTACATATACCAAAAGCAATGTGACTCGCATGTGCAGGGCTCATAAAATTCTACCAAAAACATAAAACAAATAGACACAACATATCGTGTCATACAAAAAAACCATACCTTCCTGTTGCAAAAAGCTTTTTTTTCAATTGCAGCATTTAGCGAGAAGCCAACTGAAATTGAGTATAACATAAGGCAACCGATATAAATGTTATGTATTATTATTGTTTATTATTATAACTTTCGTAAAACTTTTACGTATTGTTTTTTTAGATCCATACTGTGACTCATGTAAAATTGGCTTTATATTGTGAATATTACTCCGAAGATGTTTTTTTTTAAGTGTAACATTAGTTTAAGATGATGCCTTGTAATATTCCCCGGAGACACGATGCAACGCCACCTCACCTACGTCTAGTCTGCAGTTATTACGCCACCAATCCTATGTACAATTCCGTTGACGGGTATTTCTTCCACGAGAAGGCGGTCGAGAGACAAAATCATACAATTATTATCTCCTGTATTCGTACACACCAAGCTAGCAGTAGCACGGGCATTGATGATTTCGAGTGTCGATTGCCTGGTGCGCAGAGGGCAGCAATTATTGTTGGTAGCCAGTCTAGGGCACCCCCGTATATGTAGCTAGATCGTGCAGGGTATCAATGGCAGCATGACCCGAGCTTTGCCACTTTGTCATAGGAATCACTCCCCTATTAATATGCTAGAAGAGAATATTGATTTCGAGTCGGACTCAATCGACAAATTGAAAAGGAGCCGCCCTGCGAATTTTTTGACTGAAAGATCAAATGCACGATGGGCAATTGTATCACTGCCCACGTGTACTCTAGATTGTCGTGATGATTGCAGTGTCAGTTCCCAGTAAGATAACCGCACCCAAGAGTCTGGTTCAGAGTCGAGTAGCCTCTCAAGTTCTATCCGATCTCACAATCCCTCGGTTATGCCTTATTAATAGATAAGCCAGGGCAATACCGGCTAAATCTAGGCTATTATCAAGACGGCCGGCAGTCAATTAGAGCCACCCCCCACGCCGGGTCGAGATGCACTTAGTTTAGATTAGTTATTAAATCATAGTCTTTAGCCTTAGCTCCGCAGGAGATCAGCAAAACTCCACCGTACAAAGTTAACACATACAGTTAGAGCTTTAGTGTATGTTCGGCTGGCCTGTTGGCCTACGCTTTTTGTCTTTGAGAATGTTTATTGTCTTGGAAGCCGACAATCGAGCTTCAGAAGCCATGCAACAGAAACATACTAGACTTTCACAATATTATATCTTAAATTTGTAGTGCCTATCTTTTAAGTTGTATAAGGTAATATTATATTTTTAAAATATGAAATTTGTTGATAGCGTAGCGGCGAAGCGAAAGATTTCTTTCATTTACACTGGAGATAAAAATCCGGAATGTTTTTTTTGTATTTTTGTGTGTTTGATCCACACGATTCCGGCTAAACCGATACCCCAAAAATTGCGATGAAATTTTGTGGAGGCCTTCAAAATCTCTGACTTAGAACTGCCACGTTTATTAAGCGAAATCGAAAAATTTTTTCTATTAAAATCGCAATTTTACGATTTTTTCGATACACAAAAATAATCTACGACTTAAACACCTACATGTTTTTATTCAATTTTTGATTTTTTTCAAAAACCCTGATTTTATAATAAATACATTCCTGTGAAATTTGAGAGCAATCGAAAAATTATTTCTTATAAAATATCGTACTTTTACGTTTTTTTTTTCGATTTTTAGTGCGATATTTTCGTCACATTTGGGCCGATTCTGCCGAGGGGGGGGCTACAACGTTCATATTTCACATGGACATTAAGATTATGGTGATGTAGTCTCTTTGACTTTTGAAAGAAAAAGTTGAAAAAAGTTAGCTAGAATTAATAGAAAATAAGGTTTTAATATTAGTTTTTCAATTTTTAGTGTGATATTTTCGTCACATTTGGGCCGATTCTGACCAAACAAGTGGAGCTACAACGTTCAGATTTCACATAGACATTAAGGTTATGGTGATGTAGTACCTTTTGAAAGATAAGTTGAAAAAGTGAGTCAGAATCCACAGAAATAAAGGTTTTAATATGAGTTTTTTGAAGTTTATAATACCAATTAACAAGTTACAATAGTAACTTGACAACAATCACCTACAATGCATTCAAAAAGCACTTGCAAAGGAAAAGTGCGAACAAACGCACAAAACGCAAGCAAAAAACTTACAAAAAAAACGCTCATCCATCAACGCGGCGGGACTTGAGCGTTTTCCTAGTAATCGCAATTTTAGGCTTTTATCGTTTAAAAAAACATTCGCTCATCCGAAAACGCGCCTGAAAAGCGTTTGCGAAGCTTCCTAGTTTAATATATTGGTGTGAAATTTGAGCGCAATCGAAAAATAATTTCTTATGAAAATCGCAATTTTACGCATTTTTTGTTTAAAAAAAAATTTCTTTGACTTATAACATCTACCTGCTTTATCCGATTGAAATATTTTCACAGAACCTCAATTTTATGAATTTATATATTTTGTATAAATTTTAGCGAATCGAAAAATAATTTCTCACGAAATCGCAATTTTACACATTTTCGTTTAAAAAAACATACGCTCATCCAACAACGCACCTGAAAAAGCTTTTGCGAAGTTCCTAGTATTTATTTATATATGAATTGGCCACATACAGCATTTTCTGCCATTTTAGATTGACCAGTAATCATTGATGTATGATGATGATGATGATGATGATGATGATGATGATGATGATGATGATGATGATGATGATGATGATGATGAAGAAGGGAGGAGGGGAAACCCGGTACCGGCACGTAGCCTACTCCTGTCGAAAAGTACCAATGGGGACCAACGGCTTAACGTCCCATCCGAAAGGACGGTGTAACCCGGTTCCTCCGCTAACCCGGACTGCCGAGCAGACGTCGAGGAGAACGAAGCCGTTACACTAGCTCTAGAACCCTCCATCTGCTCTAGCTAGCGGTATACGTGGTGTGTCTCAGGGCAGAGCGTTGTGTTTTCTAGATGATGAAACGAATGTGAGTACGTGTTGAGTACGACGGTTAAGAGGGGTGGATCATTGGTAGCACACAAGTTTCTATTTATCACACGTCAAGTACATTACTAGCTAACATTTTACGTAGGCCAATTAGATTTAATAAGGAACTCTTCTATGGTAAAGAAAGGCAAGGTGAAGTACTGAAGATATGAAGGACGAAGATGGGATGTAAACATACATAAACATATAAATACAAGCAGAAAATTTAGGTATATAATATTTCGACGGCAAAAGGACTATTACGTTCGACTGCAACAAAGATCAGTGAGGAAGTGGGTGGAGGTGAAGCAGATAGCAACGAGGATAGACAGGCAGATGATAAGAGGGGCATTGTGTGGCTCGTTGCTCTTGTGATTAGCGTCTCTGCTTCCAATGCAGAAGGTACACGTTCGATTCCCGATTTTTAACTTCTGATATGGACTGAGTCCATCAGTTCTTGTATTGAGAATTTGTGAACGGTGACTTTGGAGCCGTCCTAGCAACGAGGCACATAAAATAAATTTAAAGTTGTTCTGAATTGGCCTGTTGATTCTGGTGTTGATCCGCGGGTGTTCGAACTGTCCATACCACTGATTGCTATATTTCCTATTAAAAAATATCGATCTTTGGTTGGTTATCGCTCACGTCGTCGATTACGTGGGGGCCTATAGGGTTGGTTGTCCCTTTGGTTTACTGTCCCCCACTGAAAAATCAAAATATGACTGAGTGGGTAGACTTTTAAAAAACGGATTTTTTTAAATTTTTTATGCCGATAGGAAAACAAATCAAGGCATTTTTGCGGGGATGTAAAGCCTTTTTCTTAAATAAAGAAAGGGCACCAGATAAAGGGGGTTTCGGGTTTTCCCAAAACTCCCGCTGCGGGCAATTCCACACCTTAAATTTGGTCACTTTTCAAAAAAAATTCCCCTGAAAATGTTAAAAACCCAAAACCCACTCCTCGTCGCTGGTAACTTTTATTTTCAGATAAAACTTGATGGGGAATGAAATTAGATTCTTTAAACCGTAAAAATTGTGGGGGGGGAATTTTGGGAATTGAAAAATTATAATGAAAAAATAAGGGAAACCTTTTAAAAAATTAGGGGGACCCCACTTATAAATACAAAATATTTTCTCAAGGATTCCGTCGAAAAAAGGTTATGCCCCAACCCACCCTTTTAACTTTTTGTCAATGCCCGTATAAATAGCGGGGACCTCAGATTTAAAGTTGATTAAAGAAATGATAAAATTTGCCCTTTGAAAGCTCCCCCGTTTGTTTTTTGTATTATTTACTACATTCAGAAATTAAAAAATTCCCCCCCAAACCCCGGGAATGGGAAACCCCGGGAATCCCCCGCATTCCGACAGGGCCCTTTTAACCACTAGGCCCATCAGGACAGGTAAAATTTTAAAAGTTTCGGGTTTTTTTTTGCATTTACATCTGAAGGGTTGTGTTAGGGGGTCCCTTTGCTTTGGGCTTTGAAAATTTTAAAAAAAACTAACCGCAGAGGTTTTCTTTCCCAAAACTATTTTTTTTTGATCAACCCTCGTACTATTTTCAGGGGTTGGGTTTTGGAGAAATTTTCCCCAACTCTTTTTTGTTTCTTTTTCTCTTCTTTTCTTCCATCCTCTTACGATGCCAAAAGGATTTGGTTTAAAAAGGTTTTGAAGAAAATAAAAAACACTATACATTTTCATATAAAAAATTAAATTTTGAATAAAATTTTTCCCCTTTTGCACATCGAAATAAATTTTTTAAGAAAAGTATAAATAATAAAAAAAATAATAATAATAATAATTTTACTAATTCAAAATGAATTTTTTTGGGGGGAAATTTCCCTTTTAAAAGGGTGAATAGTTTTTAAATATTTACTATTGCACAAAATAGTATTTTTTGTTTTAAGTAGTCAAGATGAATATTTTTTTTTAAATTTAACTTTTCCCAAATTTAATATTTTTAAAAGGTTTTTACTTTTGGGCCTCCCAAAATTTTTTCTTTTTTAAATAAAGGTTTTTGAATATTTTTTCCCTTTTAACTTTTAAAGAGTAAAAAGGTTTTATTTTTTTCTATTGGGGTAAATAGAAATTTTGCATTATTTTTTTGGCATGATATTTTATTTTATTTTCACTTTGAGAGCTAGCTTGTTAGCTTTATTTCTTTAATAAATAGTTTTTCTTTGTAATGCGAATGATTTGCTTACCCCTTTTGCTGTGTAACTTTTTTCATTTAAGACCCCCCCCCAAAACCCCCCCCCCCCCAAAAAAAAAAGGGTTTGTGGGGTTGGGGGGGGCGAAACGCCGGGGGGGGGGTGCTAGCTGACCACGGAAACGAAATGCCCACGGCGCTTTTTTCCCTTTTTGGGGAAAGGGGGGGGGGGGGGGGCCTTTGCTAATCTTTTTAATTTTTTTATTTTTTAAAATAATGGGTTTAATTTTACTTCGGACTAAAAATTTTGGTGTTTTTGTATTTATGGATTAACAGAAAAAAATTTTTGTTTTTTTTGATTAAACAATAAAATTTTTAAATTTTTAATAAAAATTTTTTTTTCCCAATGTAATGTCGCCCGGGGTTAAAACGTTAATAAAAACAATTTATTTTAAGAGTCTGCAATAGAAATGATTTTTTTTGGAACTCTTCCCTAAACCCATTCTTTCAGATTGCTATCAGTTTTTGCATGTGTTTTTGGGGTCACGTTATACAGTCTTCTTGTGGCACAGTTTTTTTTTAAAAAATTTAAAAAATTTAAAAACTAAATAAAAAAAATTTATTTTTAAAATTTTTGGATTTTTTAAAACCCTTAAATTTAAAAAAAATTTTTTTTGTGCAAAAATGCTCAACAATGTTGGGTAATTTTTTACTATGAAAGTGCCCCATACCCTTTTCCCTTAAAACAATTAGCCTATGCAAAATTAAACATCGATCGGATGAAAAACGGGAAGCAGGAAATTTCCAAAAATTTTTAAAATGGGTTTATTTGACTCTTAACCCCTCAGGGTGTATAAATTTTTAAAACCCATTTTTTGGCATATGAGAAAACTTATTAAAAGTAACTAGGGTATTATTTGCGCCCGCCCACAAGCTTTTTTTGTTGGCCTTTTTTTTTATTTTATTATGCCTACCAGGGAAAAAAGAAAAAAAAACCCACCTTCGTCGAGCCCCCCCCCCAAACCCCTCTACGTGGCTGAGCAGAGCTTTGCCCACAAAGCCCAACCGGGCCCATGCTAACAGTTTTATTTTTTTTCTTTAGTAAATACAGTTTTTTAAAAAAAAATTTTTTTCCGTTTTTTGGGGGGTTAATTTAAACAAACGAAAAAGGTAAATTGCGATTTTAAAAACGAAAATTTTTTTCCGGGATTACCCTCAAGTTTCACCCGGTATTTTAATTAAAAAAATTTAAAGGGTTCTTTTAAAAAAAAATTCCCAATCGGTAAACATGTGGGTGTTATAAGTCGAAAAATTTTAAAAACCCGAAAAAAATCGTAAAATTTGCGATTATAATGAAAAATTTTTCGATTCCGCTCAAATTTCACACGGTTTCAAAATTAAAAATTTAAAAGGTTCCCGAAAACCAAATGTTTTAAAATCGAATAAAGCTATAGGTGTAAAAAATCAGAAATAAAAAAAATCGGAAAATCGAAAAACTGCGAAATCTTTAAAAAAAATTTTTCGATTCCATTTAAATTTTCCCACACGAAAATTTTAAATTTCATAAAATAAGGTTCTGAAAAAAAAATCATTAAAATGGGGATCAAGCATCCCGGGTGTCATAAATAAAAGAAAAAAAAAAAAACAAAAAAAATTTCGTCAAACTGCGAATATCATGAAAAAAAATTTTTCGATTCCACTAAAATTTCCCACGAAAATATTAAATAAAAAAAATAAAGGTTCTGAAAAAAATCATTAAAATCGGAAAAAGCATGCGGGTTTTTAAAAATCAAAGAAAAAAAAAAATAAAAAAAATCGTCAAACTGCGATGTCATGAAAACAATTTTTTCGATTCCCCCTAAAATTTCACACAAAAATTATTAAATCAAAAATTAAAATTTCTGGGAAAAAATTCTTTTACATGGGGTAAAGCATCAGGGGGTTATAAGTCGGGGAAATTTTTTAAAAAAAATCGAAAAAAATTTTAAAAATTTTTGGGGTTTTTTATGAAAAAAAATTTTTCATTGCCCCAAAAACGTGGCATTTCGAAGATTTCGGGGCCTAAAGAAAAATTTCACCCCATTGGGTAGGGGTTTTTAGCCAAAACCCGTTTTAAAAAACCCCCAAAATAAAAATTTAAAAAAAGGAAAAAAAAGGGGGGGGGAACAATGCTGGTTTTTTTTTCTCTAAAAGAAAGTGCATGGAATTTTCGCTACGCTCCCCAAAAAAGGGTTTAAACTTAAAAGTTGAGAACAGATCATTTGTTTTTTGTTCATAAATACGCCCAAAATTAAAATGTGAGGCGGGATTTTGTTTTTTGTTTTAAAATTTTGTCAAGATTGCCGCACGGGGGAATTTTACCCCTTTTTCGGGTTGAATTTTGGGCTACACGGGGCCCTGGCTACCCCAAAAAATCGAGCTTGGAAATGGCGGCGGGCAGTTTACGTGTTGTTCCTAAAAATTTTTAATTTACTGGGCCTCTGGGTTTTTATTTTCCTTTTTATTGAGAAGTGTGTGACATATTATTTTTAGTTTTTGGTGATCGATTTTTTTGGTTTAAGGGCGACAAATCCCAATATTTTTTTCCCCCGGATTTTAAATTAGCCCACAGGTGGGGGCGTGTTGTGACTAAAGCTCAAACCCCAAATGGGGCCTATATTCTTCACGTTCCGGTTTTTAAAAATTCCAAAAATATTTTTGCTGGTTTCATTAAGGAAAGAGCTACTTTTAAAACCCAAATTGACTAGGGGAGGGTGTAGACCTGGGCCTGGGGGGGCCCTGGGCTAGGTAATGCATATGGTTCAGCCCCACCCTAGGCATAGGCCTAGGCTAGGCTCCCACGGACCCGGGGAATGCCAAAGGCCTCGCTAAGCTCGGCAAAATTAAAGCCAAAATTTAAGTTGTCTCTTTTTTAAGGGTTAGGCCTGGGGCCAAAACCGGTCCCTAGGGATTTTGGGTTCGCCATGCTCCCCGGCCACGCATTTTTCCCCAAAGGGGCCCAAGATGGGCATAGGCCTAGCCCTAGCCCTAGCCCTTTATCCCCCTGGTAGTAAATTTTTTTCTAATTTCAAAGGCCCAAACTATTTTTCTTGGGCTGGGCCCTTTCGCTTTGTGTGGGCCCTACCCTTCATAGTTTGGGGTCTAGTGGGGCCCCATAGGGCCGGGGGCCCTTTTGGGCTTTCACCCTGCTGAAAAATCTTGGAAAAGATTGTAATTGTAAGATCTTGTATTATTCTTGCCAAGATCTTGCAAGATTTTGAAAAATCTTGGAAAGATCTTGTTAAATCTTGACAAATTGGGGTTTTTGGTCTATTTAGCTGTAGGCCCTTTTTGGGATGAAATTTTCGTTTTTACAAAATTTGCCCCCCTTCCCTTTTAGATGTTACCCTGGTTTATTAATCTAGCCCTTTTGGGCCCCTCCCTTGAAAAAGGACATAAAGCAAGAAACCTTTCATGCAGGCCCCAGGGCAAACATATCCCTAGGCCTAGTCCCAACCTTTTTGGGCCCTTACTCCCGGGGTATTGGATGTTTATTCATGGCTTGTTAATTTGGCCCTTTTGAACAAAAAACCGGAAAAACCGGGTAGGGCTTGCCTGCAGGCTAGGGCAAACCAGGCCTGGGCCCTATGTCCCGGCAAAAAGTTTTTAAGTAAAACTGTCATCTAACCCTACTACAATAGGCTAGTTTTTTTTTTTAAATTACTTTCCCCTATTTCGGGGGCCCTGTAAAAAACAGGGCACCCTACTGTACTATTTAGGGTGCATGTATACCAGGTCTATTTATCAACTGCCCTTCTCTATTTCTAAATAAACTGAAACAATCAAACAGCACAAATGTGGGCTTTTTTTGATGTGGGCCCCTCCCTACTGTTAGTGATGAAGGGTTTAAATAAATAAACCAGGGGGCAGATTTTGACAAGATCTTGTTTTTATCTTGGGGTTTTTAGCCAAGATTTATGCAAAAAATATTCTTGTCCCAAAAATCTTTGCAAAAAAAAAAAAAAATGAAAAAAAAAGATCTTATTTCAATGCAATACCTTGGCAAAGGGTCTTACAAAAACGTTTTTGTCAAGTCCCGATCTTGCCCCCTCTTTTACAAGAATTTTTACCGGGGGAGAAGGCCTAACCCCCGGCCCTTTTTTAAATCATTTGTTTTTTTAAATCAGGAGACTATTAGGCCCTTGGGGCCAAAGGAAATTTTTCTAAAAAAACTAGTAAAACTAGTCCAAACCCGTGTCCCGTAGGGCCAATACATCACCGTCTTTTTTTTTTTTTCCCTTTTGGGCTACAAGAAGGTAAAGGGCCCACAGGGTTTTCGATGACCTTTGGCCCCAAATCTTGACCCTTTATTTAAAAATTTAGGCTATTAGTCCCTTTAACCTCTTTTCAGTTCTTAAACAATACCTTACCCGGCTAGAATTTGAATTAAATAATTAGGCCTAAAATTGTAGGGAAAAAAGAAAAAATTTTTCTGAAAAAAGTGTACCTACCCTTTGGCCCTTGGTTTGGCTATTCTAACAATTTGGCCTTTAAAAAACTTTTTTTAAAGGTCCAGGGTCACCAAAAATTAATGTTTTTCATATATTCTACCTATTGGGAAAATACACGGTTTTTTTTTCATCTATCCTATCTTTAGCACGAGTATAGCCAATATCAATTCCAGTAACCTACATTCAACTTTCCCAGTTTAAAGGGGGTTCGGTAATGTAATTTAAGGCTTAAAGGGGTATAGACCTAGGCCACCATGAAACATTCAAAAAGATAGCTTTTTTATGTCGCTGCTGTGACCCCCTTGGGGCCCACCGGGAGGCCCCACAGCTACACATAGCCAGATTTTTTGGTCCGGATAAATTTTTCAAATTTACTGTCTATGGCTTTTAGGACTGGGGAATGCAAAAGGGATTTTTTTTTTTTAAATTTTTAAATATAGCCCTATAGGGCTCTTTCCCCATTGACTTTTAAAAGTTTGGGGTATAAAAAAAGATTTTCTAAGGGTTTCCCTTCTTTCTTAGAAAAAAAAACAGGGAGGCCTAGGCCTACCGTAATGTCCCCGGGGAACTAGAAATATCTGGATTTTTTTGTCTCCAAAAAAACAAAAAACTTGAGGCCAAAGTTATGCTAAAAAATTAAATAAAAACAGTAGCCTAGCCTAAAACAAACTAGGCCTTTAAAAAACTAAAATTGCCAAACATTACGGGAGGGCCCCGGGGGCCACATGTAGTTTTTCCCGCGCTCGGAAAAATGCTTAAACGCATTGTTGTAGCGTACTTCCCCTAACCCCCGCAAAACGTTCATGTACTTTTTTGGGGCCAAAAAAGGGTTTTAGGCCTTTCCGTAGTTAACAATTAAAAAAATTGCTTAGGCCTCCCCAAATTTTAAGGGCACCCTTCTGTTATCCTTTTGATTTAAGGGGTTGAAAAAAAAAAACCACTTTTTCAATTTTAAGCTTCATTCGAGCAAAATTTTTTTTTGGTAGGCCTACCGTAGGGCCCACAGCTGCACAAATGATTTATGTGGGGGATAAAATTTTTTTAAGTTAACTGTCTACTAGGGCAGGCCCTATAATATAATTTAAAAATCAAAAAACGACAAAAACTTCAGTTACCTTTTCGTCTGAGGAAGGCCCACGGGGTGTGGCAGAATAGGCCTATAACGCAACGGGGGGAGTTTGTGTTGGGGTAATTTTTTAAACCCTGTATTGTTCAAATTCCCCGGGGGTTTTGTTTTTTTTAAAATTTTCCGGTTAACAAATTCTGGTGTATAATTTAAAAATTACCTTACAAAGCCTCCATATTTGAAAAAATCAGGTAGTGTCAGAGGGAAAATGAAATCTTAGATTTTGTTTTAGACTAGGTTTTCCAACTTCCCTCCAACTCCATAAAACAAAACTTTAAGACAAATTTTATGTTGAAAAAAAATATAAACATAGGCCAGCTTCCCACAAAATAGCCATAACAAAAATAAAATTTTCAGGCATAACCGGGGGCCACTGTGTTTTTCCCGCCCACTCGGAACAGGGGTGAAAAGCGTTGTTGTAGGGGGAGGGCCCACATTTCCAACTACCTACACCAAAAAGTTTTTGTAGGGGCCCAATTTTATGGGTTAAAAGGGGGTAGGCCCCACCGTAGTTTTAAAATTAAAAAAGTTGCGTATCACATCAACTGCTGTGATCCTACAATTTGGGAAAAAGAAAAAAAAAAATTTAAAAACGTCGAATCGTCAAATTTAAGGGAAAATTTAAACTGGGACATTAGGCCCCACGCGGGCCCTAGATTTTTGGGCTTTTCCCATTACTAAAGCCTAGCCCCCACAGTATTAAAAATTTTAAATGCCTATTGGGGTTTTTTTTCTTCTAGGGGTATGACACAATTTATTTTTTAAAGAAAAGATTATCTTCAATGCCTCCGGTTTTTTTGAAAAAATTGGGGTTTTGGTAAAGTCAGGGGGAAATAGAAAACCCGGAAATTTTGGGTTTTAAAACTAGGTCTAGGCCTCCCACTCCTAAAATTACAAACCCTTTAAACCAATTTTATTGGGTAAAAAAAATTTTAAAAAATGTAGGGATAATCAAAAACAAACAAAAAAGGGGACTTAACATTTTTACATAGCCCAAAGGGCCCACATAATTTCCTTTTCCCTTTAGATTAAAATTTTGCTCTTATGCCCATTTTTGTAGGTTTGGGTTTTTAGTCTAGGGCCTAGGTCCCTGAAAGTTAAAATTTTAAATACTTAAAGACATAGGCCCAACCTAAAATTTTTTGTAGGACCTAGGCTTTTGGGTTGGGGAGTAAACCCGTTTTCCAAAATTTAAATTCCCGAAAAAAGATTTTTTTTGTTTACAGGTCCCTTTCCCCCGGAGGTGCCCAAGAGACTTCAGAGAAGAACCCAATAAAAACGTCCACGGGAAGTTTGTCGTCAATCCTGTGTCAAATTTTGCCCAAAAGTCATTTACTTTTTACAAATTTTCCCATGAATTTAAGTCAAAAAAAACAAGCCAATAAAATTATCCTAATCAAATGAATTTTTAGGATCTTTGTTGACAATTTTTTTAGTTCCCTTTAAATTTGGGAACGGAATTTCTTTTGGGCAATTATTTTTAAATCTAAATCAAAAATCAGGCCTAAAACCCAAATTAAATTTTGGAATATTTATTAAAAGGGAGTCGGGGTTAAAATAATTGGTTATTGTTTTATGAAATTTAAAAAATGTCGGTTTTTCCCCTGCAACAGTGACTAAATTGGGATCCTTTTTTGAATGGCAACCTACGCACCTGATAATTACCCAACCGTTACCCCCCAATTTTTTTAATTTTAAAAATTTTTTTTTTGGGTTTCAGTGCCCAAAAAACCCCCGTTTTTAAAAAACTCCTTTTTTCGTGTTTAATAAATTTTAAAGGAGGATATTAACCTACCTTTCCCACTTTTTCAGGGAAACCCAAACCATGCTTAAAACACCTTTTGGTAGTTTTTAAACTGATATTGTTTTTTGTAGTAACCTTGTTTTTATTTACCGTATAACTATTCGAAAAAAGTCAAAAATTCCTCTGGGAAAAACAAAAGTTAAAATATTTTATTATAAATTTTCAAATATTTTTACTTTTGAACCCAAATCAATTTGTTGACTTTTGAAAAAAATCAATAGTTACTATTGACCAAAACAATAGTTTTTATTGCCCCATCCAAAATGAACATTTAATAAATCAATAGGGGAACTATTGACCAAAACAAAAGTTTTATATTGAACGAATCAATAGTGAAATATTGAACGAAACAATAGTGAAACTATTGACTCAAACAATATTTTTCTATTTTGTTTTCTGCCAAATTTTTAACTTTTTCCGTTATCAAAAGTTTTTCTATTGGATGGTTGTCAATAGTTTAAATATTGGGTTTTTTAATAAATGAACGTCCAAAAGTTTTTTCTCAAATTAAATTTTTTCCAAATTAAATTTTGGTTAAATTCTTTTGATTTTTCCAAAATTTTTTTCAATGTTTTTTTAAAAGGGTTCTTTACCCTGAATTGTGGCGGAAATTTTTGATTGGGAATGTATAAAGATAAAATATGGAAGGGCCCTTTGAAAAATTTTGGACACACTTTGAAAACACATATATTTTTCAAGGATTCCTGTCAAGAGGAAGTTATTCCCAAAATCTTAAATCTTGTCCCAAAGTCTTGAAAATATGCGTGGACCTCAGATTTAAAGTTGATTAAAAATGATAGAAATGCCCCTTTTAAGCTGCCCGCTGTATTTGTATTATTTTTCTACAAATTTAAAATTAAAAAAGTCCCCCCCAAACCCCGGGAAACGAACCACGGATCTCCCGCATTCCCAACCGGCCTCTTTTAAACCCCCAGACCTCAGGACAGGTACTTTTTAACTCTTAATTGTGTTGCAAATTTTACACTGGGAAAGGGATTGTGTTATGTACATTTTGGGTTGTTTGGGTTTGAAATAAAAATTTTCAAAACTTTAAACCCCAAGGGATTTCTTTAACCCCCATTGGGTTTTTAACAATCTCGTCATATTTTTTCAGTGTGGGTTCGGAAAATTTCCAAATCTTCTTTTTCCCCTTCTCTTCTCTTCCTTTTCCCCCATCCTCTTTCAAACCAAAAGGATTTGGGGTTAAAAGGGGGGAAATAAAAAAACCCCAAAACCCATACATTTATCATATCAAAAATTTAATTTGAAAATAATTTTCTTTAAACATCGCATAAATGTTTTAAACAAAGTACAATAAAAAATAATAAATATAAAATAATAATATAATAAAAATTTAAAAATTAAAAATAATAATAAAAATAATAATAATAATAATAAAAATAATAATAATAAAAATAATTACAAATAAGATCTAATTTAGGCATTTGCAAAGCTAAAAAAATTTTTGATATAATATAATAAAAAAGGGTTAAAAATAAAATTATCAAGGTTCCCCTAAAAATTAGTACCTTTCACTAAAACCCTTAAAACATTGTCGATTGAGACACAATAACTGTTTTTTGCCTATTTTAGGCATAAAATAACACACCTATTATATTCCCCAAGCTGACAGAAAGGGGGTTTTTTACGGGGTGGCTGGGTAAAACCCCTGCAAACTCATCCTACCCTGTAAATTGTAATGATTTTTCTTTGGGGGAAAAAAAACTATACAACTATTGTATTTATATGTCCCTACTCAATTTTCGCAACTTAGAAATTTAAAAAAATAAACCTTTTTTCTAAAACTAAATACTTTCCAAACAAAAATAATTTTCGTATAATTTTTCCTTTTTTCCCCACCCAAACCAAAACTTAAACTGTTGTGGATAGTGGGAAAAAACATTACCAGATAACATTGGGGTAACCCCTGGGGGACTGCAGTATGAAATTTTTTAAGATCACGAATTTAAAAAAAAATAATTTAAGTGTTTTTAATAAGAAATTGCCATTTTTCCCCCCTCAATACTTTACACTGTTTTAATAGGCTTCCCCAAATAGCTCCCAAGGGGGATCCACATTTACGTTTTGGGGAACAGGGACCTGACAATAAAATTGGCCCAACTGCTACTGTTTGGGGTAACCACAGATTTATTAAAAACTCTTTGTTTTGTTATCAACATTGTTTTCATAGTATATTATACCATTAAAGAAATACAAAAAAATAAAGCCGGTGAAAGCGAATATTCCATGCATATCTTAACAATTCATTTGCGTTATTAATCTAACAACAAAACTAATTTACCTGTAATCAGTGGAATTGTCTTTAAATGTCAACCCGCAATGGAAAGCGTTAGGTCTTGTCTTACTCCAGGCATCTAGAGAAAATGCAGCTTAAATTGCAATTATGTTGCGAATTACTCAGGCCTAGATGTTTCAAATCAGAATGAACATGTTGAAAACAGACGAAGAATTTCGAATACGTGCAAGCCACGAGAGATACAATAAATATGTCCTTTATCAAAGTCTCAATGCTGATGGCTGTTGCTACGCCTACTACCACTGAATTACCTTCATGATGAAGTTGCAGTATTTAAATAAGTATATTATTAGGAAGGTTGACAAAGACCGTGCCATGTACAAGTAATGAGCAAAATATATCAGATTTGTAAATGTTGATAGTTAATAGCATCTAAAAGCCCTTGTTTACCTGGAAGCAAATGTTCGTACAGATATTGAAATAAATTTGACTTAATTAAGTGGCCATTTCAACAAAGTGAGCTTTTTCCAGTAACAAAACATTTTGAGTCAAACATATATTACATAACTATCATAGCTATTTTCTTTCAATGTCTATATTGCAACTCTAAAAAAGGTACCAATTCCGCGCATCTATTTTGAAAACATTATTGTTTTACGTGTAAGAGAATATATTAGTTGACATAACCAATGTAGATAACGATTGCGTGGAAGGGTTGTCGTCTCAACATGTCTACATGGACAGTCAGCAAATACAAGTTTGTTTGGCACAGTTATGAACAGTCGCTAGGCTAGAGGTTGTAACTAGTTGGCAGGTTGGCACACTATGCCGTGCTGGAATACACATTGGAAGCTGTATTAATATATCTTTGGCAGCTCGTAGTCTTGATATTGTCATTGAAACAAATCCAATCACAATCATACAATCACTGGTTTTGTTCATTGTTCGTTTAAAATTACGCAACTTGGAAATGCATAATACTACTGGTTTGCGTTGTTTGAAATTCGGATAACTGTTAGTTTTAAAAACACACTTGTCCAAGATGACCACACAGAGTGTTTTAAGCTGTTTATCTCACGAACTTCTGTTGCTGTGTTGGTCGGACTCAGAGACAGTCAAATCACTCGCTCATCACCGTGAACTTTTTAAAGGCATTTAAGGAAACTTGGCATCACTTTATGAATTATCTCTGTTTTTTATTATACACCTTTAAACTAAACATGGAAGTTCTTATCTAGAAGCTAGGTTTTACATTGGTAAGTATTCTCCGGGTTTCACAGTAATCAGGCGAGTAGGAACGTTTTGAAAGTTTTTGGGGGGGGGGGCAATCCATTAGAAGATTTTGTTGGCGGCAGCTGGGTCTGGGGCAAACCCCCAGCCGCCGGAGGCTCTTTCCCCGAAGCCGATTTTTTGGTTCACCATACTACAGTTTTTTCGTCATGTTTTTAACTGCACTCAGATTCTGTAAACAATGTTTTACTGCAACTATCTGCGATTTTAAAACTACAAAAATTAACTTGAAGTGGCCCATTTTAGTAATTTCAACCTAATTTTATGTAATGGCGAAGCATACGGGCAAACATATTCGTTTTTACCCATGTGACTGTATATTTACTACAAAAATTCTGGGATTAATATCTAACTCACGTTACTTTTGCCCCCCTGTCCCCCCCGGTTCCTACGCCACTGACAGTAATAGTGGGACAAGTCTCTCTAAAGGTATTTTCTTTGCCACTAGGCCACACCACCCCAAAGCTCGCCACAGATCTTTTAAAGAGCACAGGATACGAATTGATGCCTAAGAATAGAGCGGGTCATAGCATCTCTCAGCTTATCAGCCCATATTTTGGGCTTATGACACTCTAAAAATGCATCTGGCATTTTTAGCGTGGTATTACATAAAAAAAAAATGCACTTGGAAGACGGGTATTGGCCAGCGGGGAATATAATTCTCACTATTATTTTTTTTTAATTAGACCTACCAAAGAAAGGTGCACAATTTTATACGTGATTTTCGAAACAAATTATTGTCATCTGTAGTAGGCTGTTTTATTTATTTAATTCATCTACTAAAATGAATTTCCACAATCCATTAAGAATCTGTTCACTATTAGTACGAAATAGTAACAATAATCTTAACTTTTCCGTACAAATCTTTGTGTTTACAAAAGGGGGTATAAAGCTTCATCAAATAGTTCACATTTGTGTACAACGTACAATGTACACTAGGCTATATGTAGAATTCGTTAATATGTTGTAAACCAAGAACTATTATGTGCGCTCTATAACAGGCCACACACTGAACCCTAAGCAGCTTTCAATACACAGTGGCCACGTGGATTGCCTTAGTTTTAAACATTGTGAAAGGATTTGGTAAATACTAAAAAAAGGTGAGAGACCGTATATATAGAGGAGTCGAGAGTGACATCCCATACCCGCATCAAATTTGTATCCTCATTCCGTCATCAACCATCTACTAACAGTATTTTTCCCCGATCGTGGGTTTACCCTTTACCAAAAGTTGAAGTGTCTCCGGGTACAATAAAACAGGATAATTCCAGTATTTATGAAGAAATAACTTATCATCCATTGTGTGTTTGATGAACCGTTCAAAGGTGCATTGATATAAATGTTTGTGAGCCGACATGTCGGCTAGTGTTCTCATAGTAATGCAGTTTTGACACTACTGGACACATGCCGGCACTATACACTCATATACGGAACGATCCGGGCTTCACTCTGGATGCACAGAAACTCATGCCGAAAAACAGCACAGCAGCCCGACTGCGGACCCCAGCAGGTAGACTGACCACGACAGCTCGCATGTAACCCCGGAGCACACAACCAGACATTCCTACATCATAAGAACATCTGTCAGGGACCAGCCAGCCCGACTGCGGACCCCACAGGTAGACGACCACGACAGCTCGCATTTTACCGAGCCACCACAAACCCGGGCATTCACGTACATCTAATCCCGTCAGGAGACCAGCAGCAGGCAGCCGACTGCGGACCGCAGTAGACTGACCACGACAGCTTGCCATGTACCTGGAGCACCAACCAAAATTTTAGTACATCTAAGACACATCTGTCAGGACCCGCAGCAAGCAGCCCGACTGCGACCCCAGCAGTAACTGACCACGACAGTCGCAGTACCTGGAGCACCCAAACCCGACCCTTCACATCTTAAGACCATCTGTCAGGAGACACAGCAGCAGCAGCCCGACTGCGGACCCCAGAAGTAGACTGACCACGACAGCTCGCATGTACCTGGAGCAAAAACAACCAGACATTCACGTACATCTATTGTCGCACGCCAAATTCGTGCTACAAGGTTGAGCCTTAAAAGGCGGGTTGCCGGCTAGCTGCAGTTGGTGGGGGTGTGGGTAAATAGGTGCCCGGGATGGCTGATAGCGAGCTTAAAGGGCGCCACTTGGTTTTGTTCCCCCCCGGGCGATGATGGAAGGTGGGGGGGGAAATAGGGAAAACCAAGAAACTTGAAGAGGAATAGGGGGTAAAGAACGCGGGAACTCACTGTTACAATTTAACCAAAAAACTTAATTATATTTGTTTAAAAAAAAATAGGTACAAGGTAGTTACGGGGTGTGGTCATAAAGAAGATCATAGTAATGCTCTAGATCGAGTATACAGAAGGTTTCCGAACAGTAATAATATTCCGGGGCAAATATTATGAATTGACAGGATACCGATTGCCCAAGGGCATGAGCCACAGCTCCGACCAACGCACGATATCCCTACAGCGCCACCATGAAAAAAAGAGGCAGGACCTAAATGTCTGCAAACAAGACTAGTACATGAAAGCATTCAGTGAAGTCGGTGACTTAGGCTCGGCTGAATAGGGGAAATACGGTGCCTTAGTACGGGCGGTGCTACACATTGGAAATCAGACTTTGTTCACCCTGGTTACAATATTAAAGTAGTGCCATGTCCGGTTGCATAACCTGGCAATGGAACATGGATACCAGATAACAAAACATCACTAGGGTCTACCATAGGAGACAAAACATTTAAAAAACATGAGCACACATTATAGTTAATAAAGAGATAGTTTTGTTAAAACTCATTTTGCATTGCACGGCCTGGGTACTACACTAATAAGAGTAAAACGGTGAATAATAATTTACCACAAAATATATAAATGGGGGCATAACATTAACAAACACATGATAATATTTACTAAATATTTGAGAATAATTAAAGCGTACTGATATAGTAGGGCCTCACTTGTCAAACTATGTGCTCTGCCGGGATGGGTCCTTCCCCTTAAAACTAGGGTAAATAGTGAATAATAAATAACACAATGTACAAGGGGGGCATAATATACAAAAAGGTGTGATAACACCTGAGAAACAATGGTTAATTATAGAACCTTCTTATATTAGTGGGGGCCTCTCTGATCAAAAAAAAAACCATGTGCTGTTGCACTGACTAGGTCCCTCACTAATAAAAAGAGGGGTAGGGCCTAAATAGTGGGTCATAAATTACAATGGTAGGCCAACAATTGGGCAACAATATTACCAAAGATTTTAAGATTGATTAATAAATGGTTCAATCAAATTATAAAGCTGCTAAGATTGTAGGGCCTCACTTGTCAAAGCATGTGCTATCGCAGGGCGGACTAGGTCCCTCACCAATATACTAAAGTAGATAGTGAATAATAATAACACAATAGTAAAAGGGGGGGTATCATATTACAAAGGTGTGAGATTAATTAATGAATGCTTATCAGTTATATAGCCCTTTAAGATTAGTAGGGCCTCACTTGTAAAAAAGAAATGTGCTATTGCACTGACAAAGGGTCCCTCACTAATAAAATAGAGTAGGCCTATATGAGTCGTAGATCACAAGGGTACAATGGGCATAATTATAAAGGGTGTGATATTAATAAATATGGTTACATCAATTATAAGCCTTCTCAGATTAGTAGGGCCTCACTGTCAAACCCGGTGCTATTGCACTGACTAGGCTTTCACACTATTGTTAGATTGCTCTGCCCACCTCTGGGGGTTGTGTGCATTTACATATCCTAATAACATGACCTCACAACGGCGAGAAATCTGGGCTTGGAGAAAAGTAGGCCGTACAGACCAATTAAATAATTATCAGTGATACCTGGGAGTGGGGTGGTAGGTACGTTGATTACTTGCGTTCCTAGCCTGGCGCGTAATTGTTTCCTCCTGGTCTGGGTGTGGCTGGTCCGGTACGAGTAAATGACCTGGATTGGTGGGAGTCCTTGACAGCAAGCCTAGGGTTTCCAATGGTTCGTCCCGAGGGCTCCGAATTAGGTTTTTTGAAGAAGGTTCCGTCTAATGAACGCTCGGGTTGAAATGCTGGTTTAAAGCCTGGAATCGTATATTCCGGGCCCCACGTCGCCTGCAGTCTCAAAGTCTAGGCTCACAATCACTCTAGCTTATCCTACAGCGATCTGTTCCCTCAGTAACAACCTCCCTGGTCGCCGTCCAGTCACACAGTTTTTCTCGCGATCGGGTCTGCTTTCCTACCAGTCGCACAAGCCCAGCTGTTATTCTCTGACTCAGTTTGGGTGAGTTGTTTGCGTTAGTACCGCCCGGGTAAAGGGTGGAATGCAACTATTTACGTAGAGTTAGGTTCAAGATAAATTAAAACATAACACCTCCCCCCTCCTACAGACAAGGGTCATGACGAACAATTAGTTTTTATTTATCTTCTGGGGACTTCCGAAGGTCACAAAATGCAATACCCAATGCTTTTATTTCTTGTTAACCAACTCGAAAACTAGTGGAGACAACTTGGACTTGATTACAAAAGGTCCTACAAATTTTGGGCTAACTTTGCTGAAAAGTTTGCTGCTGCATCAGACTGTGCATAATTTTTCTTGTAAACTATCTGGCTAACCTCATAGGTGACTGGTTTTGCGGCGTAGATTGTACCTTTTAGCATTTTTCGTCATGTCCTTAACAATCCTATCGGTCACTGTCCGATTATGTTGCTTAAAAGTGATTTAATTTCTTGGGCCCAATCCTCCTTGACGTGGCAAGTGGGATTGTCCAAGTCACCCTGGTAGTCTCCATGGGGCTCTGCCTTGATGTGTAAATTTCTCTTCCAAAGTTTAGGTATACCGGCGTGTAACCTGTAACTTCATGGTGTGCCGTTCGAATCGCATAACCAAAAAATTTTATGGATGTTTTGGCCCCATGTTTGGTGATTATCCTTGACGTATGATGCAATCATGGTCTTCAGGACTTGATTAATCCGTTCCGAGGGATTGTTTTGTGGATGGTAGCGAGCATTGAAGAATATTTTCGATGATATTGCGTAGCTAGATGTTTCATTTCCTTGCCTGCATACTGAGACCCATTGTCCATACAATGGTTTGTGGAGCTCCATAGATCAGGAAAACATCTTCTTCCATGTGGCGAACTATGCTTTTGGCGTTAGCTGCCCGAAAGAGGAAAGATCAGAGTGTATTTGGTAAACCAATCTGCAATAACAAGGAATACTTATTCCTTTCTTCGAACCCCGGAAACGGTCCAAAAAGGTCAGAAGAAATTAGCTGCCAGGGTTTGCTAACGTTCTTGCATCGACCCATAGTCCTGTGGTAGTTGTCTTTTCCGGTTTATAACTGCAGACAAACGGAGCATTTGTTAACATATCTGGACACGTCGGACTTCATTTTTCGGCCAATAGTATGAGTTACAAATTCTTAGGTTTCCATATGCCCAAGTGACCTGCGTTGCATCATATGACATTCTTCAAATACTGCCGGCGTGACTCTTTTGGAACAACCATCTTCCAAGTCCCGTTTAGTTTATATAAACAGTCCTTGTCAACATTCCATTTTGGGTAGTCTAAAGGTTTGTTCTTGACACGAAGAAGGGTTTTCTGGTACCAAGGATCCTGTATCGTACCCGGAAGTGTGATGAGATCAACTGGTACGGACCTCGGAGAGTGCGTCAGGTACAGCCGGGGTCAATATATAATAAAAGAGGTCTAAAGATACCTCTTTCACCGAACATCTCGTGGTCAACTCTTGGTGCCATTATTTATTCGCCCTGTGACTGCATTATCGATCGATGGAAGCCCCCAGACTATTTGATGTTATTAATATTATTTAGGAGGCTTTGAAAGACTCTTGGTAAATTTAAAATAGTAAATATCTAGAAGGCAGCCCAGAAGTGAAATACATTTTATCAAAACAAAAGCATAAAACAAACTTAGTGGTTTGCAAATAAGATTTGACAGCCAAGATAGAATTATTCAAAATTAATTAGAAACTAAGGCAAATATAAAAATCTAAGGCATAGTCTTAATACTAGCCTAGCCAAGGTATCGATATATAATGCTCTCTTTAACCTTCCATATTATATTTCTTCTAGGCTTGATAGTTTCTTTTGGTGAATAGAGAATTTTCCTTGACATAGCCAGCCATGTTTCTTATTTATGTCGAAAATGCAGTTAAACAGGGCGATATAAATAATGGCACCAAGAGTTGACCACGAGATGTCGGTGAAAGAGGTATCTTTCAGACCTCTTGATTTATATATGACCCCGGCTGTACAACATTGTCCTTCCCCTTTGCGATGAATTATTTGATATTTTTTTTTTTTATACGGTTGAAGCCGTAGCGCCCAGCGAGCTAATCTACCTGTCGGATCTTGTAAGTTTTGGAGCCAGATCAAACTATGGTGGTCCGTGATAACGGTGAATTCACTTCCTTCTATGTAAGGCCGATACTTCTCAATGGCCCAAACAACACTAAGCACTCTTTCTCTGTTGCTAAAAAAACTTTTTCTCGTTGTTAGTTAAGGTTCTACTGGTGAAGGTACTACTTTCTCCCCATCGTCATGCATTTGGGACTGACACTGCACCTAAGCCATAGTTCGATGCATCCGTTTTAAAACGCAAAACTTTCGTGAGAAATCCGGGCAGGAAAGAATCGGTGCTGTGATCAATTTTCCTTTTAAGTTCCCCGGAAGGCTTCTTGAAACTTCAGCATTCCATGCAAAAAATTTTGGTTCTTGTGCGTCAGCTTAGTCCACGGGCCTATAAAGGTGGAAAATCCCGGAACGGAATCTTCGGTAAACCCCGAGGTCATACCGATAAAATCGAAAGAAGCTCCTTCAGTGTTTTGGGTGCTGGATAGTCCGATATGGCGACCACTTTCTCCGGATCGCAGTGCAAACCCATGGAATCGACCAAAAAATAAACCCAGAATTTTAGCTCTGACCTGCAAAACTTACATTTTTCACGATTCAGTGTTAAAATTAGCTTCTATTAACCTCCAAAAGACTTCTTCTAACACCTCCAGATGCTTTTGGAAGGTGAAGTGCAGATAATGAAAGTCATCAAGATAGACAAAAAAGTACGGCTCGAGATCTGATCTTAATATGCGGTCTATCAGTCTCTGCCAAGTCGCTGGAGAATTATGTTTGGCCGAACGGCATCCTGGTTAAACGAACAAACCCCCGTGACGGGATAGTAAAAGCTGTCTCTCTCGACCTTTTGGGGTCTACTGGTACCTGCCAATAAGCGCTTTTTTTTAAGGATCGGGGGGAGGTAAGGAAACGAGCATCTCGAAGTCTGTCTAAAATTGAGTTAACGTAAGGAATGGGATACGCATCCCGTTTCGTTACTTTATTCACCTTCCGGAAATCCACCACAAACCGTGAGGTGCCATCAGACTTGCCAAACCAGAAGAGCTGGGGATGACCACGGGCTTTTTTGATGGAACCACCACTCCCAGTTTGTAGCATATGGTCTAATTCCGCATCCATCTGTGCCTGGTTGGACCGGTGGAAAGTGGTAATAACGCTGTTTTATAGGTTCAGCTGTCCCTGTGTCTATTTTGTGTTGAACTAAGTAGTCTGACCAAGTGATGTACCCATTTGTTCGAAGTTCCGGGCTACAAGGCATCTAGTTCCATACCCCTGTTCGTTGGATATATGTTCTTTGTCAACAACAACTTTTATTGACATAGCACTCGTCAGTCGTTTTGAATGTCCCTGTGTGAAATTGGACAAAATTCGGAAGGAGTTTCACCTTTCTCCAAAATCTAATCCAAAATTAGTGGTTGTTTCACAGAGGGAACGACCATCACCTCAATGTTATGGATGGAACCTTCCAATTCCATAGGGATGTTCATGAATCCTAACACCTGGCAAAACTGTCCATTAGCAAACCTTCACTTGGGGCTATGCCCAGTGTTTCCCCGTTTTCATTTCCAACCCCAGTCTTGATGTGGTCTAAGCCTTTTTGTCCAAAATATCGAACGCGAAGCCCTGAATCCAGCAATCCGAGAATTGGGCAATCTAATATCTAACGTTGAGGTACAGTCTATCATCTCGGTTTTGTGTTTGGAGTAGATAATCAATCGAGGGTTTTAATCTTGATGAAATCAGAAACCATGCCGTAGCCATTATCCCATTTGCCGCAGATGTTTTCACAAGGGCTACGGGAGGAGATATGCGACAGTCTTTTTTAATTCCTCCCTTAGCGTTTCCCTTATGACACTTCCTGCAGTTGGCGTCTGTACACCAGGAGTGCCACAAGTTAAACAGAATTGAGTTTAGGGTTTGACTTTGCCCATAACGGATGACCTGGTTCCTGGAACGTTCCCAAAATGCTTTTGTTTTACCCCTATTACTACTGTGGTGATACCTCTAAACTGGGCTTGTCTAACCTGGGGTGAAACCTCGACCCAAGTTCTGACGTTCGCCTCGAATATGCTAGATCTTTCTCCATTGTCGCTTTTTTGGTGGGGGCGCAATTGTAATTTTCGTGCGCACCCGTCCCGCTTCACTCGAGTCCTAATGTGAGAATTCATGATATATTAATGTCTGCAAGACAACCTGCTTGGTGTATGGGGCTAAATTCCTTTCTCATAACTCTTAATCGTTGGTTCGAGGGTTTGGTGATCTAGACGCGCAAAAGTTTTTCATGATTTCTACATAAAGTCTATCTGCTCATCTTTCCCCTGAGTTCGGAGGTCGAATTTCTTTCCCACAGCATCTTCGTAATCCGCCGGTTGAATGTTTGCTTAGTTCTGCGAAATAGGTCGGTCCAAGATTACAACGGGATCTTGCTGCCCTGACCATACTAACGCAGGTCCATAAAGAGATCAACAGCTGATGCCAGAAGTTCATAATCCGTATTCCCGCGCAACTCGGAGTTTTAGAGACTCTTTCCAGAAATGCCCCTAAGCTAACACCTTTTCACCCGAAAGTAAAATTTCCATTTCAAAAGGGAATAGACTTTGTATCAATTTAACCGGAGTTCATTACGTAACGAAGGGACTAGCGAGTCCGTAGTACAGATTCTTCGTCACTAATGTAGCAGTGTTTTTATTGTTCGTTTCCGGGGGGGGGGAGACGTCATCTGAATCCTCTTGATCACTTTTTGCTCTGATTCTAGCTCCCCAACGCGTCCATAGGTTAATTTTAGTAACGCGACCTCCATTTTGAAAGTTCCTCATCTGCCTTCAATCTACATTCGAAATTCGACCAATGGGAATGTGTAAATTTTCATCTAAATTTACAATCCGTGGGTTCGTCTCGTCCTGAAAATTCCTCAGCTCAGTCCTGAATCTCGTTTTATAAATTCGCTCGCATATTCCAGCTTTATTTCCGGTTCACCAACACATGTGTTAACTGGTCTCGGTCACATTGCTCTACAAGTGACTTTCTCAAATGGTCCCGCGGCACCAGTGGCAGGAAGTCCACGACATTTCAAATCATATTCAATTTCACTTTTTTGAAAATCTATAACCCCCCATTGCAATCGAGTGGAAAAATTAATGTCTAATTTGAAAGCCGAATACCAACACCAAAATCCACGTTGGGCGCCAATGGTCGCACGCAAATCTCGTGCTACAAGGTTGAGCCTTAAAGGCGGTTTTTCCGGCAGCTGCATGGTTGGGGTGTGGGTAATAGGTAAACCCGGGTGGGTGATACGGCTTAAGGGCCCACTTGGTTTTGTTCCCTCCGGCGATGATGGGAAAGGGGGGGGGGAAATAGGAAAACCAAAAAAACCTTGAAGAGGAAAGGGGGTACAGAACGCGGGAACTCATGTTACAATTAAACCAAAACTTAATTTATATTGTTTGAAAAAAGGTAAAAAGGTAGTTACCCGTGTGGTCATAAAGAAGATCATAGAATGCTCTAGATCGAGTATACAGAAGGTTCCCGAACAGTAAAAATTCCGGGCCAATATTTTGAATGACAGGAACCGATTGCCCAAGGGCATGAGCCACAGCTCCGAACCAACGCACATTCCTACGCGCCACATGAACCAAAAGAGGGAGGCTGATGTCTGCAACAAGACTAGTACATGAAAGGGATTCAGTGAAGTTTGGTACTTAGGCTCGGCTGAATAGGGGTAATACGGTGCCTTAGTACGGGCGGTGCTACCACATTGGAATCAGAAATTGTTTACCTGGGTACAATATAAAGATGCCATGTCGGTTGCATAACCTGGCAATGGAAATGGATACCAGATAACAAAATCACTAGGGTCTACCATTAGGAGACAAAACATTTAAGAACATGAGCAAAATTTTAGTTAATAAGAGATAGCTTGTTTCAACTCATGTGCAGTTGCAGGCCTGGGTAACTACACTAATAAGTAAACGGTGAATAATAATTACCACAATATTATAATGGGCATAACATTTACAAACACATGATAATTTTCTAAATATTAGAATAATAAAGCGTACTGAAATAGTAGGGCCTCACTTGTCAAACTATGTGCTCTGCACGACTGGGTCCTTCCCTTACATACTAGGGTAAATAGTGAAAATAAAAACACAATAGTACAATGGGGCAAATATTACAAAGGTGTGATAACACCGATCAATGGTTTAAATTTTAGGGAAACCTTTTTATTTATAGGTCCTCTCTGATCAAAATAAACATGTGCTGTTGCACTGATAGGTCCCCTCCCTAATATAAGAGAGTAGGCCTAAATATGGGTCTAAATTACAATGGGAGGCAAAAAATGGGAACAATTACAAAGTGTAAGATTGATTAATAAATGGTTCCCAAACAATTTAAAGCCTGCTAAATTAGTAGGGCCTCACTTGTCAAAGCATGTGCTATCGCACTGGGGCTAGGTCCTCACCAATATACTAAAGTAGTAGTGAATAATAAATAACACAATAGTATAAGGGGGTATCATTTACAAAGTGTAGATTAATTAATGAATGCTTATCAGTTTATATAGCCTTCTAAATAGTAGGGCCTCACTTGTCAAAAAAACATTGCTATTGCACTGACTAGGGCCCTCATAATTATAGAGTAGCCTAGATACTGAGTCGTAGATCACAAGGGTACAATGGGAGCATAATATTATAAAGTGTGATATTAATAATAAAATGGTTACATCATTATAAAGCCTTCTCAGATTAGTAGGGCCTCACTTGTCAAAAAAACAGGTGCTATTGCACTGACTAGGGTTCACACTATTGTTAGATTGCTCTGCCACCTTGGTGGGTTGTGGCATTTACATATCCTAATAAACATGCCTCACAAAAGCCGAGTATCTCGCCTTTGGAAAAAGTAGGCCCGTACAACCAATTAAATAATTATCATGATACCTGGAGTTGGGGGGTAGGTACGTGATTACTTGCGTTCCTAGTGGGGCCCTAATTGTTTCCTCCTGGTCCCTGGGTGGCCTGGTCCGTACGAGTAATGACCCGATTGTCGAGTCCTTGACAGCAAATCCTAGGGTTCCAATGGTTCGTCCCGAGGCTCCAATTAGTGTTTGTGAAGAAGGTTCCGTCTAAAGACGCTCGGTTGAATGTGGCTTAGCTGGAATCGTATATTCCGGGCCCCACGTCGCCTGCAGTCTCCAAGGGGCTAGGCTCACATCACTGTAGCATCCTACAGCGAGCTGTTCCCTAGTAAAACCTCCCCGGTCGCCGTCAGTCACACAGTTGTCCTCGCGAAACGGTCTGCTTCCTACCAGTCGCACAAGTCAGCTGTTATCTCTCTGACTCAGCTGGGTGAGTTTGATGCGTTAGTACCGCCCGGGTCAAGGTGGAAGCAACTATTTACGTAGAGTTAGGTTCAAATAATTTTAACATAACACTTAAGACCATCTGTCAGGAGACACAGGGACAGCAAGCCCGACTCGGACCCAGCAGGTAACTGCCACGACAGCTCGCATGTACCGGAGCTCACAACCAGAAAATTCACGGACATCTATAAAACACATCTGTCAGGAGACACAGCAGTAGCAGCGCGACTGCGGACCCAGCAGGTAGACTGACCACGACAGCTCGCATGTACCTGAGCACACAACCAGACAGGACGCTAGGACATATCTGACAGGATGACACACAAATACAAGTCGGTAATCTGTATTAATGCTTGCGTACCTAGCATCTTAAGCAATGACTTTGAGCTGAGGTCAACACAAACGCTACTGAATCTGGTTCCTCTCACAATCCCAGAGCACACTGCTCAGCTACAGTCTCATGGAAGTAGTTGTTCTTCTCCGATTGTAGACTGTTTTCATTTGGAGGCGGAGATGTTAGTACAAGTGCAATGATGAACTGGTATGTTTGTTTCATCCTTGTTTTGTTGTGTGTTTCAATGTGTAAAGCAGGATAAAGGAAACATGGTAATCGTCGCTTGGTCATATTCTTCATATAGTGAAAAATAGTTTACAAACGTGTAAAACGGCTTAGGAGGTTTGGAAGGGAAAGGGATATAAAGTCGGCCCAAGAATCCGATGAGCCATATATCAACAGTCTTCTGAAGGTCTCTGAAGGGTTAGTTGCCGCACCGCGCAGTGTACCGTGTAGCTATGTCGTCCGCATAAAGTCCTAGCGAAAGTGAGACTAGAAAATCGTGAGAGTAGTTCAGATCACGGTGGAATACACTAGCTAGTTTGGGTGATTTCATGCCGCTTTATGCTTGACAGACGCCACGGGTCGAGGGAAGCGTTCATAAGGCGGTGCTTATTCAAACAAGCAGACTTTGCAAGGTCGTGGCCGAGGCAAATCCGATAAGTGTCAACATTTGCTAGCTATGTATTTGCTATTTCACAGACAACCTTATTAAAATGGGTAAAGATTGCTACGCGCCTAATTGTAACAGTGGCTTCAAGTCATGCCCATACAAGATGTCTCTATTCTAAGTTCCACGAGACCAGATGAACGTGAAGTGTGGCAGGTAGCACTTCGTCGTCCAGACATACAGATTATTTACAAGGATCGTATTTGTGAAAAACATTTCTTTATTTTCCTTATTAATTTTTTTCTTTAGTTGTTACATGTTGTGTTTGGTGGCAACTCTGGCTAAACATCATCTTAAAACCAGCTGTTGCCAAGAAGAGAGAGTAGGTTCTATTCTTGAGCAAAGTTTTCCCAGCCAGTCTGTATTACCTTATCTATTATTCTGCCAATACATCAACTCGACTAGTTGGTCTATAATTCGCTTGGCAGAAATCTCAAGAATAGATTTTCTTGTGTGACATAATGGCTGGAAGCCATTGAGTCCGGCAGCCAGTGGGAATATGAGAAAACTAACTCCCGGGCAATGGTCAGCGCAGAATGTCAGTGATACCTTCTTCCCGTGCTGATGATTCTCACCCATGTGAATCTCCGGGGGACGGAGATTGGTGGAAAATGCCTTTTATGATTTGATATAATTCAATTCAAATTGACTTACGTCTTCTCCTATTGAGATACAAAATTATTCATCAAAATGAGCGTTCCTTGGGGATTGAAACAAATCCTGTGAAATCGCAAGTGACAAACTTTACAATATATTCACAACTCACTCGATCAACATAAACCACTGCCCTGTATGTTTGTATAGCGACGACAAATGGCTGATCAAAGTCTCGCGAATGATGGGGAGTGTGGCTTCTCTCTCGCGCGGCTATTCGCCTGGATGTGTGATCACACGATCAACAGCAATGCCCTACCTACTCGTTCAACCGTAGTGGCTAACGCGCAATTAGTGGTCCGGCCCGCATCAAGGAATATGTTTTGAGCTACACTACCGGCCACCCGAAGGTTCACGTTACTATTGTAATACATTCATTTTTAAATTCTCTGTGAAGAGTATTGCATAACGTGAAAGAAGAGCGGTTTTAAAACACTGATGTTCTTCGTGGCTAGAGAGAAGCATAACAAGAATCTAATCAAAGTAGGTAGCTTACTTATTTAACTTTCCCTACGCCACTGTGAAATAGGTTCACATAGAGAACTGCGCGAACGTGAAACGAGATAAAAACGGACGCCACAAAATATATGTATGAGTAACAGTGAACAGATTCCTG
>JAMZAV010009938.1:0-23997 GCA_024449915.1 Sweltsa coloradensis
ATAACCCGACAATGCCTAACTTCAACTGCTATATTTTCTCATTTTAAAAATTTAGACATTATGAAACAAGTTTTCGGATAACAACATAAAATCATCAGGAGTAAAGTAATGTGCCAACTCTTACTGATTAAAAAAAATATACCACATTCCGAGGATTAATTTGAGAAGAATTACGAAAGCAAGACTGTGTAGAATTTGTACTCAGTATACAAGAATAATTATAATTTTAGTTGTATGAAGTGTCATTAAAATAGCAAATGGTAGAGTATGCAACAGCACAGTTTATAAACCTGTGTCAGGACCATAGCTCTTCCTGGAAGCCACACAATCCAGAAATAACCATTCCTAACTGGCTGAAATAATTGTGTTCTGCTTAAGTCCAGAGACAATCAGGAGGTAGTCAAGGGAAGGTTGGCAACCTGTCGCGGTATCCAACATGGCGACTGATTGTGATAACCAATGTTATTTAATGATCGTCAGATTGGATTGATAATGAGAGTTAAGATTGAAACTAAATCTTTTGCACACGACTGACATTATCACCATCTACATTATCAATAATATAATATGTAATTAAATAATTGAAAAATTGTTTAACACGGTGTTTCTTAAAGTAATCTTCTCTTTTAAGTTTTCTTTGTCACACAAATCACACGTAAGTGCACTATTTCTTTGTCTGTCCGTCCGTCCGTCTATGTCACGTCTTACAACAAAAACAGAACATGACCTTTGATTGACATGTTTTTTTTATTTTAAATTTTGCCCTTCAACAAGGATGATACAGTAGGTTTTAGTGATCGTGTGGGTAGGGCACAGAACTAGCCACAACCCAGCACCTCCACCAATACTGGAAGGAAATCTTTTTTATGTATCCATTTGCGACAATTAGTTCTCATTTCGGGTATTCCCATACAAGTACTTGTGTTCAAATAAATTGCGTAACACAATCATATATAATATACAGACTTGTCTCGATATGATCTATAAGACGTGCAATTTAGCTACGTCATTGAATTAATTTAAGTTTGAAGGTATGCTATCATTATAAATAGAAGATATTTTTTTCTTTCTTTCTTTGATCAAGGTCATTTATTTTAACCTTGAGAATTATTGTTTTTCTACCACTCTTTAATGGTCCAAGTCATTCTGAAAGCGATCTAAAACATCATAATAAATTATTAATTCGACCCATTTCTCATAAATGCGTTTAGTTAACTTTATTGGCGAGTCACGCTGGTATAATTTGACTCATATACATGTCAGATTCCACCTGCTAGACATAAAAACCAGGTCACCATGTCGTGTACTGGCTGGTTAGCGACCCCGTAGGGTCAGTTCTCCGGGGTTGAGTCCACCTACACTCGCCTGGCGTGCGTCACTTGTTATTCGCACTAGCGGGTAATGGCGCCTAGCCAACGTGCACCCTCTTCCGCTCGACGCGCGACAACGTACACCCGCCGCGAGGGCTAGGGCATTTCGTGACGTCGTGTTGGTAGCGACGGACGGGATGATAATGTGTGGGAGACAGTTCCGCGATGGAGAGGGCGCTGCTGCTTATAGTCCGGCGTTGACCCGGACCACTCGTCAAAGTGGGTCGCGCCGTCTTTTGTTTTTCGGACGGCGGAGAAGACGGAACAACGACGGGCGACGATAACAAACATTCCTGTCTAAATAAGGCTGTGGGCACAATGAACGGCTGGGGGGCGATAGGGGGAGTCACCTTACACACAGTGGCAGGCTGGCTATTCCTGCTTCTCCCTCCCCACCGGCCGTGCGTGGCTATTCGGGGCCCTCGTCGCTTCCCCCGCCACTGCTAGTGCTATCGACTCATCCGCACGGTAATCACTGCCAAGGAAAACGCGATACAAGAAAGAAAGACTCCCCCTCCCGAATCAACCGAGGAACAAACACTCGCGCTGCAAACTGCAAATGTTTAACACCCACAACCTTTACCCCACACGGAACACCGGCTCGCCGGCTGTGCTCGGCTTACATTATCCTCAAGACCACACAGCTCCCATTAAAAACTTATAAACAGTAGAGAACGATCAACCCAGCCATAAAGTCACTTACTGAACAATAAAGGAAAGAGAATACATTATGAAATGCCATAATAACCATTGTGCTTGTGCCAAAAACATCAGAACTGTATAACAATTGCAAAACGATTTCACTCATTTCGTTGACTGCGTTATTTACGAAAGAAAAGAAAAATAAATTCATCCATGTTTGTTCACTGAAGAAACATTATTTATTATTATTAATTCGAAACATCAAATTTGTCAACCCTAAAAATATTTCAATCTTATTAATTTTTATAATTTTTATTGCTTTTGGAATTTTTGTCTGAATAGAGTTTTTTTTATACATTAACCTGTGTTCCCCGTGTGAATTACATATTTATAACAAGTATATAATTCAATTAAAAATGTGTACATTTACAACCGAGACGCAAAACCCAAAATACTTATAATACAAAAAAACAATCCATCATCATTTCCTCTGTAGATCCACGACGGTAACATAACAAAGAAGATATTATGAGCAGAATCCATTGGTGGCCAGAGAGCGAGTGAAAGTAGTGTTGTTGCTTACAGGAGGGATGGTGCGATGTGGTGGGGCAGGGTCGGTTGGGGACTACCCCGTGCCAGCTGTTGAACCTACATCGCCGGCGAGAGAAAGTGCGGACAGTCGCCGCCGAGCAGCGCTCTTGTCTAGACTCTCTTGTGGGAGGAAGGGGGGCAAAGAATCTAGGAGGCAGTGGTCCATAGTCGGGAACAAGTGGTGGCATTTGTTGGTCAGCACGTTCAACATTTTAAACCTAATATTTTATCTAACCTACATTAAAAACAAACTGGCTCACCAGAGATTTTAACCTTTTATGATTTTGAATAATATTTTATAAACAAATTGAAAATCCAACTCTTTATATAACTTAAATTTGTTTTATGTTTCTTTGTCGTGATGTGAAGTAATTTAGGAGTTTTGACATTTTATGTGCATTGTGTTTCGTGATTCATTTCAGCGAGTATTTTATTAGGCTAATACTTTACTCGGCTAAACATTCAAAATAAATAAGTATAAGCGTATAGGCCTATTTTATTTTTGATAAAAACTATCTCTAAAATCTCGGAGTGAATTATTTCTTAACGTTGTTTTAGAGACAATTCTAGCACATTGTAAACTCTACAAAATACTAACATAATGTATTTAATGGATACAACTTTATATACTTAGTATGTGTTTCACATACTTCTACCATTGCATTAAAAACAAAAAGTAAAAACTGATCTTCAGCGATGAGGCAACTAAAAGAGGACGTGGGTCGAATTTGATGTACAGCAGTCACTAACGATGACGTGTTCAATCTATGTGTCATTGCATTATTAGATATAATAACAAATATATGTATTCGTTCAATCGCCCATATCATAGAAAATGTACAGTATATTTCTTTTATCAATCACAAAATTCAGATTTTTCCCTTTTTTTCCCTTTTAACATGATCCTTACACTTCGATTTTGTTTTAATTTTAAGCAAATCTTTTATCTATATCTATTCCAGTAAATATTATTAGGCTAGTTGCACAAATTCAACAAACATATTTATTTTAAAAGAATTTACAAAAAAAGGACCTTTTCAGTTAATTTTTTTGGCGACATTTCTTTTTGGTCAAGTAACCGCTTGGAAACGTACTTAGTTTTAATACCGATATTTTTATGTCACGATTTAAAACAACCTATCAACATAACACAACCAATCAAGTCCAGCCGTCCAACCACCAGGTACAAGTCTACCAAACTTCTCCGTGGCGTCAGGCTAATTGTGGACGTTTTTGGTTACGTCAGTGAAAATTTAAAATTAAATTTTTTTTCTTTACAACGTAAAATTTGTGGTTTTCAAAATAATTTAAGAATCTAATTCGATTTTTTTTTCGTGTTCATAATGTAAAATAGGCTGATTTTCATTTCTAAGTTGATAACAAAGTTTAAAAAAAATCCAAGCTAGAATTTATTTTCAAAAATATGATTTTTGTTGTTGCAACTTTTCAGTTTTTTTCCTTTAATTCATATGATAAATTAATCTTCTACAGGCGAACAAAACATACGAGACGTCCCGATCTTCTGTGTATTTTTTTAACGATTATAAAAACCCTTCTAATGATAGGATAATTCAGTGGGGAAAGTTCTACTAATTTCGTACAAAACAACGCAACTCTTTATTTGCCCGAGTTGAAGGTATGAGATGAAGATGGAGATAGAGATGTTTTATTTTTCATTTCTAGGTTAATTTACATAAAACCAGTTACACCTACGGGAGTGTTTCCCGATTAATAAAATGGAGAAATAAATAACATGATGACATGGTTTTAAAACGTAAGTCCGTTAAAGACAAAGTTATATTCATAGATAGAAATTGTAAAAATGTGCGGCAGTCAGGGCAGATGTGCTATCAATTAATAATACATATAATGATAAGAAACTCCCCTCTGCCTTAACCACACATTGTTTTAATAGGTAGTGGTATAATATGTGATATATGGGCACAGGGCACCATTATATTCTTCAAGGAACCGCTAATAAGTTCACATACTTATTTTTAGTAGTCAATTAATGTTACTAGATTTGCTAGAACCAGTTATTTACAAACTGGCTCTTTCTTCAATGCTAGTTTAGCCGAGTTATTTTTAAATATAGGATAGTGGCCAAGATAAGATACAAGTGTGAATTTAAACTGAACATAAAACAAAATAATGTATCGGTCTTACAAATTGTAACAAAAACTTTTTTTTAAAGTTTTAGTTTTAGTTGTTTTTGTGTGGAGGACAAAGGACAAACGCTTCTTGATATAATGAAATGGAAGGTTGACAGAAACGGTATATGGCCCAATTTATCTGTTCAAATCATGATATTCGTTTGGTTCATAAGCCCTTAATTAATATACAAAAGTAATCAATGTCTATTTAAATCCTATTAATTATATGCTAATTCATATTATTTTTATCATAGCTGCAAAATACAAACAAACATTTATTCAAGTACAATATTGTGGAAATTTGCCAGCTCCGCAATGTTATATAGCTTAAAACAACACGCAAACTTTCTTATTTTTTTAAGTTATTATATTGGTTTTACACTTTAATGCTATTCGACCGCATTTTTCTATTTTTCCAAATATGCTTCCAAGTCAAAATATAGTGAATGGCTTTGAAACCTGGCTCTATTAGAAAAGCAAAACTATTTTTTTTTTCAAGTTTTTCTGATCGGGCACACGGCAAATATTGACTCTTCAAAATAATTTCAAATTCAATTCGCCCAAGCACACCATTCAACGGAAGTAGTTGTGTTATTGTGACATTAATTTAAGACTGGTTTTCTAGAGGCTGACTTGAGATAAATTTTTTTTGTGCAATTGTATTTCATGCAAATTTTTTTCGTTTGGCGGTATTCTGTACCGATTTGTATCGCTAAACGAAAAAATTCTCAGGAAAAACAATTATTTAAAAAAAAACTCTCAGTCTAGAAAACCAGTTGAAAATTAATGTCATAAAAACACAACTACTTACGTTGAATGGTGTGCTTAGGCAAAATTGAAGTTTGAAATTATTTTAAAGAGGCGATATTTGCCGTGTGCCCGATCAGAAAATTTAAATAAAATAGTTTTGATTTTCGGATAAAGTCAGGTTTCAAAGCCATTCACTATATTTCGACTTTGTAGTATATTTTGGAAAACAAAAAACGCGGTGGAATAGCCTTAATATAGATTCTACGTTACACTATATTTTTTATTTTTATAATTACATGTTTTCAAATTTAAAGAGAAGTTGATATAAAATGACAGTATTTCTTTGCTCAATTATGTTTGAATAAATAAACTTAAAGCAAATGTAATTCAAATTGTATTATGTGTAGATTGTTTAAATGTTTTTAAATTTTTAGTCAAATTGATATAAAATTGCCACAATGCTGTATATATGAATCATTTTTTAATAAATTAAACTTTTATTCATATTGCATATGGCAAGTTTATGAAATAAACTCACAGCAAAATACTTTCAAACGTTATATCATACCTAATGACTAATATTGTCTTCTTCAGTGGGTCAAGTTTTGATTATCTACCTGTCTGTATTAGAGTCTGTCACATAACTCAGTTATAAAGCTCATTTGTTGCTAAGTGGCAATACTCAGTCAGAGCATCTACCTTCTGTAAGGGGGAAACCCTTGTTTTGTTTCGTTGAACCATGGATAGGTTTCTTATATAATTCCATCCTTTGGATATCACGAAGACTGCGCTTGCACTTAAATGCGATATACCAAAATATGTAAACACTAGTTACGAAGTAAATTCACCCGTAAGAATTTGGAGAAGAAAAAAACATATTTTGGTCCATGCATACTTTCATTTTGAGAATCTAATGCAAGATGTTCGTTACCCATTTTCGTAGCAAGTATAAGATTTGGATAGTTGTATTTTTTTGCTACTCTCATTTACTTGTTGCAAGGACTTAAGATATTTTCAACTGTATATCTTTATATTATCTTACGTGTGTACATTCGTAACAATACAAAACAGTAGTCTGTTTCTATACGTTATCTAGGACGCTCTTGCCAGGTTTCCTTAATCTATCACATTCTAGTCCAAAATACAACCCGAGCAATGCAGTAACTATCCCGAAATAATCAGACTGTTCGCCAACAAGAAATAGATATGCCGACGAATAACGCGTTTAGTCATTGAAGTTGTGTAACGGGTGCTAATTACCTATTGGCGAACCAACAGAGGAATTCTTCCATTAATAAATGTATCTTTCTACACGAACACTCGCCACCGGAAACTCGAATCACACACAATCAAGTGTTTGTGATTGATCGATAGGAGTTTCACCGATAGAGGTAGCCCAAACGTTACACGCTAGACACGGATTCGGAAGGTTACAGGTTCAATACCAGCCGCATGCAATCCTGACTGAAGGTTTTAACTACACGAATTTCGGGCGGGTCGGGAATTAGAGGGCCTGGGGGTTGGTGGAGGTGCCGGTCCAGGATTTTCAAACTTTTTGGTGGAGGTGCCGGTCCAGGCAATTTAACCAAGGGATGCTATACAAAATGTCATTAAAGGGGCTTTTAACCCGAACAATTATTTTTAACACATAATCTATAGCATAAAACTACACTCAAATGACAGTTTTAAAATTATATCTTGGATGTAACTTTGATTTTACACGAATTTTTCAATTTTTTGATCATAAAATTTGCGAAATTTGGCGTGTTGGGAAATTTCTTAAATCGGCTTTAACTTCCATTTTTTTTGTTCCACATAGATAATAGAGCATCATACCAATCTAAAATGGCCCATTATTACATCTTGATTTGAAACTGTGCACAAATATACACTCAGGCACGCAAAAAAATGCATTCCAAAATCACAATCCTTCTTGGTAACTAGGAAAACGCTTAAGTCCCGCCGCGTTGTTGGATGAGCGTAATTAGTGCATTGAGCTGCCATGTGTTACGCAGATTTTCTGTTGTTCTGTGAAAAAATTATTACTACGTCGAAGATTTTTTTTAATTAAATTAAATAAAATAAAAAATTAACTTAATTTTTTTAATAAATCGTAATCAAAAAAAAATAAAAAATCGTAAAATTGCAATTTTCATAAGAAATAATTATTCGATTGCGCCCAAATTTAACACGAGTATATTAATTCATGAAATTAAGGTTCTGTAAAAAAATCATTACAATAGGATAAGCATGTAGGTGTTATAAGTCAAAGAATTGTTTAAAAAAAGAAAAAACCCGTAAAACATCGATTTTCATGAAAAATAATTTTTCGATTGCGCTGAAATTTCACAAGAATATCTTAATTCATAAAATAAAGGTTCTGTGCAAAAATCATTAAAATCGGATAAATCATGTAGGTGTTATAAGTCGAAGAAATTTTTAAAAAATCGAAAAATATCGAAAATTGCGTTTTTTATAAGAAAAAATTTCCCGATTGCGCTCAAAAACTTGGCAGTTCTAAGTTCAAAGATTTCGAAGGCCTTTATAAAATTTCATCGCAATCGGAGTATCGGTTTAGCCGGAATCGTGTTAACAAACACACAAAAATACAAAGGAAAAAAAAGGAAAAAAAGAAAAACATTCCGGATTTTTTTCTCCAGTGTAGTGAAATGGAATCTTCGCTTCGCTCGCTTCGCTCGCTACGCTCGCTACGCTCATCCAATTAGCATATTTTATACCGAACTACTAGCCAAATTACAAAACAAAATATAAAAGATTACAGAAAATGCTGTCATTCTTCAATAATGGCCAGTATGTTTTCGGATCAAAATCCTCCAAGGTCACGGGGCATAAAGATCGTCCCATGTTATTTCTTATGGGAGATTTTTGCCGATGGGACCTAGCTCGAAAAATACTAAGTTCAACATTTTTTTTCCGGGTTAAGGTGGACCCAATAATTTTTGTGTTGATTTCTCAATAATTGATGGGTCCTCTGCAAGAAGGGCCTAACTCGAGTTAGGCCCTTCTTGCCGAAAATGCTATGGACGGCTCCTCCGATGTCCCGTGCATCGTATAAGCCATCCGTAGTTGTTCAGTCACGCTCCGCCAGGTCACGGCACCTGCCCGATGAAGAGGAAGCGCGCATGTATTCGCGCGTCAGATTGCTCAACTGCATGGCTATAGTCGCTGGCCGTAGGCTACATGCTAGTATGCCAATAGGAGTAGGCTACATGCTAGTAAGCCTAGATACTAATTCACTTGATGATAATATGTATTTTCATTATTCCATAAAATGTGCCTGTTCAAGCCTACATAACTAATATTCAACTGTATTATGTGTAGGAAGCAGTAAAAACTTTAAACCTTTATATCTCAGCTTGTTATTTTTAGTTAGGCCCTTCTTGCAGAGGACCCATCATTTCATAACTAGTTAGCCTGAATGAATTATATTTTTTTAGTTTAGCGGGTGAATACTGAATACCCCTTACAATTAAAATCTTATCAAAAGAAAGTGAATTGGGCATGCATGAGTCTCTTCCCTTTACCCGACCGGAAAACTCTAAGCAGTTTATAACTCGAACCCTAAACAAAATCAGCTTTTGTTTCAAGACAAGTTTCTTTACACAAAAACGCTAATACGTATTTAGGTTTGAGTTGAGTGTCAATGAATATCCTACGAATATTTCTGCATGACTTTCTTCTCAACATATAACTAGTTAGCCACCTGGGGTAAATTATCCACTTACAGCTTTACCAAATAACATTTTTAAACGAATTTAATCAGAGGTATTGTTAAAAACATCGACATACTGTACGAAAACACTTGGTATCAATTTATCATAAACGTTTCGAACTAGTTTTTACTTAAAACCTGTTGTTTACAAATAGTATTGTTGCAATGAATAATTCACAATTATTATTGTGGCAATTGTGGACACTGGTACAAGTGTAAAATGTGGGTCTTTTACATGCACCTATTGAAAAACCGTTAGATCAAAGAAGTTTCTTAAAATAAAATAAATTTTCTCCTTTCGCTGGTCAGTGGTTATTAAGGCGCGAATTTATAGGCCCTATTTGTCCCCTGGTTAATATATGTGGCCTATGTTGATAAGGTCACATTTATGGAAATACAGGCAATTGCATAGCAAAATAATGGGAGCCACTTGGACTGACTATGAATATTATCAATTCTACGTGATAACGGGAATCTTTTCAGACTGCAATTCAATAAACTAGGAAGCTTCGCAAACGCTTTTTCAGGCGCGTTGTTGGATGAGCGTATGTTTTTTTAAACGAAAAAAAGCGTAAAATTGCGATTTGCATGAGGTTTTTTTTTATTGCAGCTCAAATTTCACACAATTATATAAATCATTATATTATATATATAATATATATATATATATATATATATAAATATATATATATATATATATCATTATATATTATATATATCATAACAATCGGATAAAGCATGTAGGTGTTAAAAGTCAAAGAATTTTTTTTATGTTTTTTTAAAAAATCGTAAAATTGCGATTTTCATAAGAAATAATTTTTTGATTGCGCTCAAATTTCATACGAATGTATTAAATCATAAAATAAAGGTTCTGTAAAAAAATCATAACAATCGAATAAAGCATGTATGTGTTATAAGTCGAAGAATTTTTTACCAAATCGAAAAAAATCGTAAAATTGCGATTTTCATAAAAAAACAATTTTCCGATTGCGCTCAAAAACGTGGCAGTTCCAAGTTTAGAGATTTCGAAGGCCTCCAGAAAATTTAATCGCAATTGAAGTAACGGTTTTAGCCGGAATCGTGTTAACAAACAGACAAAATTACAAAGAAAAGAAATATTCCGGATTTTTTTCTCAGTGTAGTAGAATGGAATCTTCGCTACACTCGCTACGCTCATCCAATAAATAAATAAGAAACTATACATTAAACATGGAATTGATGAATGGGAAACCAGTTGGTGGCTAGCTAGGAGCTAGGAAGCAGTTAAGATGTATTAAAGTAAATAAGCTGGTCAAAACTTGAAGGTTGGGTGAAATAGAGGTTTTTGAAGTGAATGAATGAATGATAGCTATATTTCCATTAAGTATTGCATGCATACAGTTGAATGTTTACATAACACAGTTGACCCTTAAGATAATAAAAGTAAATCTTGTAGTTAGGGTTTGGTGATTAGGGTATATGGTAGGTATATTGTGGATTCTAAAGGTGATGGTTTAATTTCATTACCTACACTTTCTCACACTCTATATTGGTATTTGATGAGAAGGTGTAAGTTTTATGCAAATATACTTTCAATTTCAATTCCAATAAATTGAAATTCACTGGACTTGAATAATAAACTTACAAGACAAATTGCGTCTAAGTGAAATATAAAAGCGGTTCACTAGTCATTTATCAATTTTTTGAAAATATACTTCGTGTTTTAGCATGGAAACCTGTAAAAATAAATATTGCCACTTGTCAGAAAAGTTTAATATCTAAGTGAGCAAGCGTCGAGTTAGTTTCGACTATGCCACGCCTGGTTGAACGTAGCTGCCCTGTGGTCATCTGACAAGTGTTTCGGCTAAAAGTCAAGTCATTTCTACCAGTAAACGAGTAATGCTTAGCGAGTTTATAATTGTGTTAAGCCACCATTATTGAGATTAATCAATAGTCCTTGCATTATGAAAGATCATGCACTAACATATCAAAGGGGGTTAATATTCTACCCCTTAAAAAAAAGAGAGAGGAGGAAAGAAGTAGAGAAGAGAAATAAAATTTATCCTGGGCATAAGGGCGTTTAATTAAACCTTAGTTTAGCTTAAATTATAATAAAATAATCCTTGTGATGGTTGATGGGCAAATGCGTTTGTGCGTGAACGGATGCTTGTAATTAAATACGTGGATGGATAATGTTTGTCTGTAACAAGTAGAAACTGTTTTCAGCGAGATTCTCATTTTGATTTGAGAGTTATTGATATTTTATTAATTATTTTCTCCACATAACTCGTAGGCTTGACATGATATTTATTATTGAACCATCTTTATTTATTTTTCAGTATTCTTTTAGTAAGTGTACCATTAATAATTTTTCCCCCCGTTTTTTAAACAGCAGGACCTGCTAATAAGGCATTGCCACAAACCCCTCAACTCAAGTAGTTGATTTGTGAATTTACATTATAAAATTATTAAAAGTGGTAACATACAATAATAATATCGACAAATACAGTTAAGTTTTGTTCCATTGCACCTACATACATACAGTACAGTACAAAACACAGCGTTATTAGAGCAGTGTTCATACCATGGTCCATGCTCATACTTCATGGGACAAATGCTTAGGCTAAGGAGGTGAGTATTTTGTACTATAAAAAAGTAATTGATTAATATGAGATGAATTTGATTAATATAATATGAAATAGCCTAAATGATGATAATATATTTTTTATCTGTAGTATTTGCTGTATTTGCTGGTACGCATTCTATTGATTTTCATTCATTGTAGGCAGATTTTAGCACAAAGAATTCTGCCACACTGTTCTCTGATTTTGTTTCAATCTGTGATATATAAATTTGACTGACTATACGATATGCTAATGACATGATACGTACCACACATGTGGTATGTTTCGTACACAAATGCCTAATCACAAAGTCTGAGCCGAAAGCTGGATTCAGGTGTAAAAGCATATAGACGTTTTCATTGGACTACATAGAACAGTGAGACTGCTTCTGCGGGGTGACCTATTTTTGACTCGGTTAACGGTGGCATTCTGAGATTTGACATGGAAACCCAATTTAGATGTAGCCTGGTATACTAGACAAAACTGTTCGTTTCACCTTTAAAGAATAAGCAATCGCGACGGAAAAGAACACTTTTAAATTTACTCCTTCACCTGAAATTACTTGTCAACTTCAACGAATCAAAGTATTGAGAGCATATTATCTGTGCTTGTAAATAGCAAGCATAAATAATCATCAGCGTCACACGTCGTAATAGATGAGTCCTCGAGTTATGTTATTTTAGATTCCTCTTCAATCTTGTTCTTCGTTATCTTCTTTGTTACATCTAAAAAAATGTACACTAATAACACGATTAATAATGCAATTAATAAATATATTTTGTAACTAGATGATCACACAATATGTACACCTATGTATTTATTATGTTGATTTTTATGAAATGATAAATACACACACAACTTTAATTATATAGGTTTTATAGCTACTTTACTAAAAGTGAGTTTGAAGTATGACTTTAAGACATACTTATTTGACAAAAGTAAAAAGTTGTATTTAAATCAATATTAAGGTATGTGCAAATGTGTTCGAAATGTGTGCCAAAAACCTTTAGCTGTACGTTTGACAAGTTATTTAAAAACAAGCAAACAAATGTCCTTCTTCAACCTAATTTGTGCGATTGTTTTGTAGAGTAATGTTTGACATTTTGCGCCTTTCAGTTTACGATTAATATAAACGGTAAGGACGAAGAAAGCTTTACAAACCATCCTGTGTATGTTTAAATGTAGTTGGCTGAAGAGGTGATTTGGCGTTAAAAACAAACTTCGGTCGCGACACTTTAAAAATAGTATTTCTAGCTTGCATTAAAAATAGCAGGATTCCGTTGTTTGTTTGAGCACGCCAGCGACATCTCGTTGGCTTTAGATAGTAGCTTGCAACTTCTTGTCGGCCGTAAGATGGAGCCATGAGATGGATGTCTTTATAGTGAAGCACTAAACGCAGTCTGCGGAACTGACGTTAGGCGTTACGTTAAGTAACAATACAAATGATATTTTTGTGGATTTTTTTGTTACGAAATCAGTTAAGTGACGGATCCTAAAAATCTAAAATACGAATTTAAAATATTTTATGTTTGGGCGGAAGAGGAGCGAGCAAATTAAACGTATCACATGCCGCACTTAGCATTGACCCATAAGTTCTTCGAAAAAAAACTCGTAAATATCCATGGTCAACAAGAGTAGATATTACGATTCGGTTAACAAAGCAGAAACCACATCCGCAGACTCTAAAACATGCCTTCCGGCCCTATGGACAGGTAAAATTAATTAAAATATTAATAATGCACACATACACGTTCCCAGTGTCATTGTGTTTTAGGTTTGGCACCCTGGTGTGGCGCTACCTTGTTGGGCTCGACCCTTGCCAACTGCTGAAACTGCCCTGTGAGACACTCCATGACAGTAGAGCGGAAGTGCGAGTACTCGACACCGAACTGTGCACACGTCTTCTCCAGCAGTGCGATTCTGTAAAATAGTCGCTATGATAGCGATAGCGATCACGGTTGATATGAAATATCAATCGTTATAAATTATCGTTATCGACCTGATTCTGTAAATAGTCGCTACGGCCGCCATTTATCGTATCTTGATAGCATAGCATAGCGACTCCTTTTTCATTCTCGTTATTATAGCGATCGCTATCATTTTTAAAGAATCAGTCGACACGCAAAATTGTCGCTAAAGTGCCGGATAACGATCGTTATCTTCCATAACGATTTTACAGAATCAGACCGCAGGAGAGGATAGAGAGGCTCTAGGCGGCTGTGGTCCACGGTTGGGAACTTAGACCATATATCGGGTGGACAGAGCGCGCGCCTATACCTGCCGTTGCAGCGGTTGAAGCCGAGCTGGGAACAAAGAGAGTGAGAGAGAGGGAGCGATTCTCGGAAGTCGGTGGTGGCAAGAAGCGCGTAGTACCATTTAAACGTACAGTAATTTCGCGTACTAGAAGCAGTGAATCTCTCGTTACTTTCGACAATGTGATGGTTTCTTAAAATGTATTATGCATATTTATTCCGTGGGACAACACATCGAAGAAGTTTTTAATTTATTTTAACCATATTCCGATAGAAATTTATTTCTATGTGTTTGGCGGAAATATGCCAGATTTCAACATCTTCATCATCATCATATGTACTAAATATTATATTATTTTTATTTACGGGAAGGAAATGTTTTTTCTGAAAGAAGTATTCACCCTTCACCCACCAAACTCAAAAAATATATTTCATTTTGACTAACTAGTTATGAATTTAAAACAGAACAAATGTTGGTCCACCGTTACGAGAAAATTTTCCAAACTTGATAATTTTCGATCTAGACATCTTGTAAATCTCTTACAAGAAATAGCATGGGGACGATCTTTGAGCCCCGTAACCTTAGAGGATTTTGGTATAAAATTGGCCGTCATTGACGTAGGTATACTCGGCTACGTTTTCTGTAAATCATTACGTAATTTAGCATGTGGTTTGGTCAAAATATGCTTATTACCAAGAGAAGGTGTAATTTCGGAACGCATATTTTTTGCGTGTTAAGAGTGTATATTATTCGTGCAAGTTTCTAAATGCACATTTTAGATTGGTAATGCTATAGTAATAGTATAGTCTATGTGAAACAAAAAATAAGCAGGTTGAAGCGGAATTCACCAAAACGCAAATTTTCTCAAATTTAAGAATAAAAAGCATTTAAAAAAACGTGTTTTCATTGTAAAATATATAATTTGTAAACAGTGTCATTTTAGTTTTGTAACCTATTGTGCTCTATTAAAAAATAAAAAATCTATAAAAAATCCAAGATGACATATTATGGAACCCTTTGCAAATAGGGTTCAGGGGGGAATGGCTGAATGAGTATAGTAATATATAGAACATAATTTTGTAACACTTTTAAAATGTTATATTTATTAATTATATTAATTATTAGATTAAAAATTTATTAATAAGCTTATTTGATAAAGGTGCCTATTATGCAAGTGAGGTTGTTTGTTGAAGAAGAGGGTGGGGAGGAGAGGGGTACATCAGATGTCACCATTCTCAAAATCACTTTGTTATTGTTTGGCTGTAGTGAGAGCATACAAAATAATAATAAGAACGAATATTGGCCTGCACTTTTTTAAAGGAATTAGGCCTATGTTTCCATCCAAATATAACAATTTTTGTGAAAAACAGTTCAAAACAATAATTATGAATATGAATGCGAAATGATATTTTGCACTATAGTGAGCTATAAAAATGGTAACACAACAATCACGTTATACATTATACTGTATTTTATTTATATAATAATACCAAATCTCCTTCAACAGCCATTATATACCAGAAGTAAAAGGCATATTATGTTCATGACAGGCCATGTGCTTTCTCAGGTCTATGTTCACTTGAAATATACATTTGGTAAAATAACCACAATAATAATCTAAAGTAAAATAGTGTCCTACATTACGAAAAATAAATTCAGTAAAATATTTACACGTGGAATGAAAATCCACATCGTTTTACAGCTCTTTACGTATATCTTTACGTACAGTCAAACGCAGCGCGCGCGATGTTTTGCCACCACCTCGTTCTTGGAACTGGCCGCAGGTCGGCTTCACGAATATTGCCGCGCTATCCGTCTACCCGAAGGGTATAGATGGTCTAATGTTGGGAACAGGAGATGTAGCGAGTGGTGGCCGAAATTCGTCAGCACGAGGAAGATGTTTGTGGATATTTCCTTCCTGTCTCGGACAGCGTCCAGCTGGTTTAGACCCCAGTCGCGGTCAACTCTGCAACAAGACAAGAACACATTTTACAAATTACAAGCTTCATTTGCCAATTTTGAACGATACACATCAAACATCTCATCCATATGCTAGAATAACAGCTATTAATCAATTTTCAACCATATACGATCGTATTCTAGAACATAATAAGGAAATAGTGTAAATGCAGTATTTTGATTTCTAGCCGTGATTATTGAAGAAAACATAATTTTTTATGTTTGTAAATTGTTTTAAATAGGCATATTTGTTCATTATTCTCTAAAGGTTTTTAGAGTCAATTTAGTAAATACAAATTTATGGATTCATTTTGGAGTTTTTTTCAACTTTGTACAATACTGTGGAACAGACAAGAGGAATGCGCCTGGTTATTCTATAACGTTCCAATTTTTTGCGGTACAGACATGGCAATCAATATTGTTCCATACTGTAATACCCTCCAAGTTCTTCCCAATTTAAGTTTCCAAATCCTTTTGTCTCCCTCCTACCCTAAAGACAAACTGGATAAAGTTTATTGGATGAGCGTAGCGAGCGAAGCGAAGATTCCATTTCACTACACTGGAGAAAAAAATCCGTTTTTTTTTTTTTTTTTTTTTCTTTTTTCTGTATTTTTGTCTGTTTGTTAACACGATTCCGGATAAACCGATACTCCGATTGCGATGAAATTTTATGGAGACCTTCGAAATCTCTGAACTTAGAACTGCCACGTTTTTGAGCGCAATCGAAAAATTATTTCTCATGAAAATCGCAATTTTACGATTTTTTTCAATTTTTAAAATATTCTTCGACGAATAAAACCTACATGCTGAATTCGATTTTAATGATTTTTTCACAAAACCTTTATTTTATGAATTAAGATATTCGTGTGAAATTTGAGCGCAATCGAAAAATTATTTCTCATGAAAATCGAAATTTTACATGTTTTTTCTTTTTTTAAACAAGTCTTTGACTTATAACACCTACATGCTTTATCCTATTGAAATGAATTTTTCACAGAACCTTAATTTTATGAATTTATATATTCTTGTAAAATTTGAGCGCAATCGAATAATTATTTCTTATGAAAATCGCAATTTTACGATTTTTTCCTTTTTTAAAATTACGATTCATAAAGAAATTTAAAAATAAAGTCAAATTTTTATTTAATTTAATTTAATAAAAAAATTATTCGACTTTGTAATAATTTTGTCACAGAACAACAGAAAATCCTCATAACACATGGCAGCTCAATGCACCAATAACGCTCATCCAACAACGCGGCGGGACTAAAGCGTTTTCCTAGTATTAAACTAGGAAAACGCTTAAGTCCCGCCGCGTTGTTGGATGAGCGTAATTGGTGCATTGAGCTACCATGTGTTGTGGATTTTCTGTTGTTCTGTGAAAAAATCATTACTAAGTTGAAGATTTATTTTGCAATTAATTTAAATTAAATAAAAAATAAACTTTAATCTTTATTTTTTTTAATTAATCGTTATCTTAAAAAAGAAAAAAAATCGTAAATTTTCGATTTTCATAAGAAATAGTTATTGATTGTGCTCAAATTTCACAAGAATATATTAATTGATAAAATGAAGGTTCTGTAAAAATATCATTACAATCGGATAAAACATGTAGGTGTTAAAAGTCAAAAGAATTGTTTTAAAAAAGAAAAAACACGTAAAATTTTGATTTTTATACGAAATAATTTTTCGATTGCCCTCAAATTTTATACGAATATCTTAATTCATAAAATAAAGGTTATGTGCAAAAATCATTAAAATCGGATAAAGCATGTAGGTGTTATAAGTCGAAGAATTTTTTTAAAAATCGAAAAAAAATCGTAAAATTGCGATTTTGATGAGAAATAATTTTTGATTGTGCTCAAAAACGTGGCAGTTCTAAGTTCAGAGATTTCGAAGACCTCCATAAAATTTCATCGCAATCGGAGTATCGGTTTAGCCGGAATCGTGTTAACAAACAGACAAAAATACATAAAAAAAAAAAAGAAAAAAAAAAAAAAAAAAAAAAAACATTCCGGATTTTTTTCTCCAGTGTAGTGAAATGGAATCTTCGCTCCACTCGCTACGCTCGCTACGCTCATCCAATTAAATCTCATACATTATATGCCGATCTGCCAATCCATCGAATTTGCAACTATTCCATTCAGACAATAATGTTATATTACATGAGTGAAATACTGCCATTTAGTATACCCGATGTTAAATAAATTAAGACCCATAACCAACGTAACTCTGGGCTCAAAAAAAGAGTATAGCTCTGAAAGCCAGAAGATAGATAGATTTATGCAAAGAGGTATGGCACAATGTAGCTATACATTAGTTTTGCAAGTCAGTTTGCCTGAAATGCTAAAGAATTAGTTAAATCAGCTCGGTTTTCATTGCGCTCCTATACAGTGAGATTCTATAACGATAACTTAAATGCCACTATGGATATATCAATCGTTATCACCGAAAATTAGCATGCAAACTGCTTGTTAGCGATTGATATTACCCATAGCAACATTCACGCCATATTTATAGAATCGCGGGGCTGAAATTACTAACAATCAAAGACAGCAGTACATTAAATCAAACTTTATACTTTGGTTATCATTATGTACTTATGACTAGAAGGAGGGCACACAGTACAAGTTCCAACGACACCAGATAAACCAATACCTTTTTTTTACCTTTTCTATTCATTCCCCACCCTTTTTATATTTGATTCATTAATTAAATACATTTTATATCATTTTTATTTGTAAGCAAAATTGTTGTGTTTAAATGCATTGTTGTTGTTATGCTACTATTTCAACTATGAATTTAAATGTAGAGTTTATTGTAGTTTCTGCATCTATGTTATAAGATTTATTAGTTGTCCTCCTTTGTAAATAAGTTTTTATAACTGAATAGGATAGACGTTAAATAAATAATAAATAAAATAATAAATAAATTAATAAATAAACCAATAGGCATGTCTTTAGAAATTTCTAACATTCGTTCAGACCATTATGCCAATCATATCCTCGGTAGAAGGCTAATGGACTGGTGAATAGACCTTATAGTCAATGCTGGTGCTGGTCTATTTCATCGAAAAGGATAACATTTAGAACCCTGATCTATTAAAGTCATCAAAATTCACAACCAAATACAAATACGTTGACAAATTTGACCTCTATTCAGTAGAAATTAAGGTCAGGGTGTTTCTTGATCTGGTAGCAATAGTAAAGAGTATCTATCAAACCTTGCAGTGTCACCGTCATGGAAGATGCCTGGCTCATGGTGGCCGCCATTGAGGCCGATAACACCGAAGGAGAAGCTGCCAACAGTGATCACCCAGCCCCACATTAGGAGGGTGTCGACTACACCTGAGCCGCCATACAAGAACATGGCCGCCGGTATTACAAAGGACAAGAGATGCTCCTTGCGTAACACGTCCCAGTGGCCACGCCAGACCAGAAAACCTCTGGAACACAAAACATGAATTATATGATTACCTTTTAATATAGATTTTTTCTTTGTGTGTTAAAAGTACAATACATAAATTTGCTTTGCGTAAACAATAATTGATTACGAAATACAAATTTAGAAAAGTCTACTTGCTCGTCACTTATTTAGATGTTGACTGTTGAGAAATTTAAAATAAAGCACCTTTCAACCAGCCAGCAACCACTAACCTTATCAATAAATACATACAAACATCAAGTAAGAATCCATATTCATTATTATCAAATATTTTATATTATATATTTTATTATATTATAAATTATATATTATATTATCATTATAACCCCAGTCGGGGCAAACTTTTTCGACAACTGCTTTGAATCATAAAATTATAATTGTTAATAAAGGAAAAAAAAGAAGAAAAAAAAGAGTATTTTTCTTTTGATAGGGCCACTATTAGACCTGTACTTTTGCCATTGGCTTCAGAAACTAGTATGAAAATTAATGTTTTTCTCGATTTGGTTAGTCGGGAAACACTCCCGTAGGTGTAATTTATTAATTACTACAGTTCAGAAATTTTAAAAAAATTGGTGGTCAGTTCAAAGGCAGCAGATATTCGTTGCAGTACTGTTCCATCCATTCAGATGTATAATGCAACTACAATTCAGAGATCAAAATGTACCCGTCTTGATGGTCTAGTGGTTAAGACGCCTGTCTGGAATGCGGGAGATCCGTGGTTCGATTCCCGGTTGGGACGGACTTTTTTAATTTCTGAATTGTAGTAAATAATTAAAATTAATGTACTTATTACAAGTCACTCTGTTTGTTGTTCATTGTTTCCTTATTATTCAAAGACTTGACATTAATTTCCAAAAAACAAACATGAATTTGAATGTTATGTCATTCATTATTTACTTCCCATGTTATGTTTGGTACATTGGCTATTATGTTTTCGAGTTAATGAGCAGTAAGAAATTGTTTCTTCCAATACAGATAAAATAATATCAAATTAATACAACCAGGCATGGTATATCGAATATGCGAACCCTATACCTACCTTATAACTAGAGGTAGGGAGAACATCAAGGCGTAGACAACGGGGCTGTAAAGCCAACTCCCGAATCTCGCTAGGGTTGACTTTTCATGTGGCAACCACTGCAATACAGGCTCGAACAAGCGATATCTCAAGGTCAAGCAACGTGTTGGGTAGAGATGGTGGCTCAGCGCGTGACTAATTCGCCAGTCCCTGAATCAAATACAAAACTAATTTAAGTGGCGTAATTGATTAATTTGTCGTTCCATAAATGTTAATTGTAAAGATATTAGTAGTAGGCCTATATCTTATATGACATCATCATTTATTAATATACGTTAATCATGATGAAATAAACATTATACATTCATCCATTTTGGCTCACAACTTAAGTGCTAGAACTCAAGGTTAGACGATTAATGGTTACTCGATACAATGTTGTACTAATGTCATTATTGCAAGAGAATGCGAATCGATAATTTTAATAAAACTGGTTTTAATTGAGTGTTTTTTTTAAATAACATATTGATCAAGATTATGTCAAGTTGACATCACTATCAGTACCTATTTCCATATCATTATATATAATAGTATAATGAAAGCATTCCTTTATATAATCTATGCATTTGTATGATATATTGATTAAGCAAGGAATTTCCCACACATATAGTCACGCGCAGTTTATTTACTATAGAATGTTGTTTATATTTAATGCAAATGAGGTCAAATTATGTAAATAATTTTAATATATTTGTTATGGTCAAATGACTGATACAGTACACAGATCAATGTAAGATTGATATGCCAACTCGCATTTCTTCATCCCATCATTTACTACATTATAACTCAACACATACTTGACAATCACTACCTTATTCATAGTCTTTACTCATATCCAACACTCCTAGTGTCTGCATTCGTAGCTAAGTCAATTCTTCACACATTAATTCACTACATTTTACTTGAACATTCTTTAGTTATCATTCACTTAGTAATGCTTGTATGGTCCCAAAAGTTTAATATCAGAAAAGGTTGGACATGGGACCTTGATGACATGAGACAAAGGTCTAAGTAGTACATCCTGAAGTTTAAATCAGAAAAGGTTGGACATGGGACCTTGATGACATGATACAAAGGTCTAAGTAGTTCATCCTGAAGTGGACATTGGACAGTAAATTTATCTTGATGACATGAGACAAAGGTCAAAGTAGTACATCCTGAAGTTATCCTTCTGGTGGAAGAAGTTGTGAGCACAGATGACGGTGAACGCCAGGAAGATTCCGGAGATGAGTCCGAAGAAGTAGCTTCTCAGCGCTACCGCTAGGATCGCCGTGAGCAGCATGGTGCCGCACAGTAGGTCCGCGATCAGCTTGGACTGGAAGGAGGGTCCAGTTGGCGCGCCCTTCAGCATCTTCCGCACCCCGCGCTTGAGCGTCCGGTAGAAGCCGTCGTCGTGGAACGTGTAGGGAGAGTTGCGTCGCGACGCCGCACGACGGACGTGGAAGTGCGGGAGGAGACGCTCGGCGGTTTCAAACACGTGGTGACTTTCAAAGGCTTCCGTTATATCGGTGCCCTAATTATTGGAAAGACAATATTAGTACAGTGTAATAATTCAAACTTTGTTGCACTAATTACACAAAATATTAAAACCGTTAATTTTGTAGCCAAACCAAATTCGTTTACTTTTTATTTTATTGTATTGAATCATTAGAGATACTGAAAAAGTTTACAAGGATTGTTGGCTTAATTTCAATTTGAAATATTCTGCCTTTTTTGGAACCAAACAAGATTACTGTACATCAGAACAAAATATCGCAAAAATTTGGATGTTGAAAATTAAATTCTTAAATTCAAATTAACATTTTCATAACATTTTTGCATTGTCTATAGAGGATAAATGATTAAAAAATTGAAATTACAAATTAAACTGTGCTAATGTTCTAAAACATAACCATTCAATCTAAAGGGCTTACCTTGGTCATGGTGAGCCAGTCTGCTCCCCCCGGATGATTGTGCACCCACTGAGAGAGATCGTATAGATCATCGTGTATCCTCCAGAGTCCCTCGGCGCCGTCGTCTTCCTGTTTCCCCTTGAGCCAGAGCTCCGAGGACTTGAGGGGGTGGTCCCGGTAGGTGGGGTACTTCCACAGCCCCGGTAGGGTGGACACAAGCTCCTCGCGAGGCGCCATTACAAGCACTGAAGCTAGACCTGAGAAGACAGTTCATTGGGAAATAACCGATCAGTCTGGTTGTGTTGTCCTTCAAGGCTAATAAATACTCATCACGAGTACTTATTAATGCAATGAACTGCAAGTACATGAGAATAACAATATTCGTTTTCTTTACAATGTTGACTCGACCGATATGAATATTCAGCAATACTAAGTTGTTTGTATTCGCTGAGTACATATTTTCTAAAAAAAAAGGTGAGAAACGGGTCATTTCGCCGCGTCGCGTTTACACTTACTAGTTCGTGAGTTCGACGTTTTGGAACCACTGTGGGTTCCATCTTCAGGACTATTGATCTATGAAAGTGTGTTTGATCGTTACCTCTCAGTTCCGGATCGTGTTTGAATGCCTAGACCAATGGCAATGGGGCTGGTCACGTGTACGTACGCTGCATGCAACCATGATGATAGTTGTTACACCCCCTTGTTGTGACGTCTGAGGGTGAGGTGTGATTGTCACGTGATTGCGAGTGGTTGTGCTGATGACAGGAGTCCACGTTTCACTTAGTTTATAGCGATTGTCTCCGTTCAAGTTGTTGGGATTTTTCTTGATCGCCACCGCCACGCAAATTAGTCTGGCCGAGAAACGTGGGAAATAACCCGTTTCACACATGTTTTAATATATTCGGGCCGCGAAAGTCTTGAATGTTTTATGCCATAGTTAGTGTACCAAGTTATCCAGATGGTAATTTTGCATGGTCTTAATGACATTTTAACTAATTTTTTAGTCATTTTGTCTAGACATTTCATCTATCTTGTTCTATTACGACATTTCGACTTAAACTTCATTTCGTCTAAGTTATTTTTGTCAGGACAGTCATTTCGTCCAATTTTTATCTAGACACGTACTGGGTCTTATTTAGTGAGGAAGTGGTACATGAGGAGGGAGAAAATTAAATGTTTGTACCACATTGGTAATAGATTGATTAATTTGATAACAATATTCTAATTTTATGTAAAAACATGTGTTTTTTGATGAAAGCTAAAAATAAAAATACATTCATTTCGTCATACACATATTTTTATTTCCTTTTTTAATTATGTTTTTTATGTAAACATTTGGCATTGTATATTACATACATACCGGTTAGTCAAATTGTTTTATTAATTCGCATGCATAGTTTTTATTTTCATTACCTGTTCTAAAATTATGCATTTATATTAAAATTTCAATTTAGACCTTTGTATTAAGGAGATTATACCAAATGTTTCCATAAACCACAATCTACTAGCGAAATAGCTGTAGACTTAATAAA
>JAMZAV010009939.1:0-23468 GCA_024449915.1 Sweltsa coloradensis
TGCCAAACCTCTCTCTTCACACCACTTTATTTATTTATTTATCTATTTATTTATTTATTTATTTATTTATTTATTTATTTATTTATATATTTTCTACCCACCTTTTTTTAGTCTTTCCACGTCCATCTCTTGTACCCGTTCCCATGGGGCGGTAACAAGCATAGCCGAGCGTAAACTTGTTTACCAAGTAGTTGACTGATTGACTCTAAGAGAGCAGCACCTTCGAAGTCACTGCAACCATCATATACTGCGAAGAAGGCAGTTGATAGGTGTTTCCTTTCCCGATTCCAACGGCCAGCCTCAGCTGTCGCACTAGGTCCCACTTGTGTTGTTTTATTAGATTAGATTAGATTAACTTTATTAAGTTCAGTTTTGAGTTCATCAACTCGGTTACCAAACATTTACAACAATAACCACATATTCTGCACAAATGCAGGGCACTGACAAGAGTCAACAACAACCTTGGTATTTTCTTATGCGCTCTTTGAATTCAGAGACATTTCTAGGCAATGGATTTACAACTCTTTCATCCAAACCATTCCAACTCTTGGTCACAGAACCAAGAAAGGAGTGTTTACCTACATCCGTGTTACATTTGTGAACAAATATCTTCATACTATGATCTTTTCTACCTCTAAATGGTGCAAAAATAATCTTTTTATTTAGGTCATCCCAAGCCGGTTGACCTGTAAATACTTTGTAAAAAGCACACAGTTTAGCATTTATTCTACGTTCATGTAATGATTCCCATCCTAGATCTACCATCATTTCACTTGGACTATGTCTCCTTCCATATTTACCTAGTACCTTTCTAATTGCTTTCTTTGCACCATCTCTATAGCATCAGTATGTATTTTTGAGTGTGGGTCCCACACTAACCCAGCATACTCTAAACAAGGTCTACAATTTCAATGTATGCTTTCTCCTTTACCTTTTCACTACATCCTCTCAAGTTTCTCATCACAAAATTTGTTTGTTTATTTCCCTTACATATAACTTGGCTTACGTGCTCTCCCCAATTTAATTTATTATTTAACAGTGCTCCAAGGTATTTACAATTTTCACGATACTCTAAACTTTCTCCATCAAGCATATAGTGATAAACATTCGTTTTATGCTTGAGTGTAAATTTAATTAGCTGACTCTTAGCTGCATTCATTTTCATTCTATTGGCCTTGATCCATTCCACTATTTTGTCAATAGCTTTTTGAAATCTGAGACAATCATCCATATTGTTAATTCTCATATATAATATGCAATCGTCTGCAAAAAGTCTTATAAACACATCTCCATCCAGACCTATCCCTATATCATTTATGAATATTAGAAATAGAAGTGGGCCAAGAACACTTCCCTGTGAGACCCCTGATGAAACAGCTACTTCATCAGAATAAACATCACCTACTTTAACAACTTGCACTCTTCCTGTGAGCCACTCATTTATCCATTTCACTATTCTTGGGTCTATTCCTAATTCATTTATTTTACTCATCAATATATCATGAGGTACCATATCGAATGCCTTGGAAAAATCTAGTAGTATTGCATCAACTTCCCCTTTATTGTCAACCTCATCAGACAAATCCTGAATAAGGCTCGCTAATTGACTTTCACAAGAATAGCCTTCACGAAAGCCATGTTGAGTGTTTAACAGATAACCAGTTTGTTTCAATTGGTATCTTATATATCTAGAAATCATAGTCTCAAAAACTTTACAAACACTACTAGTAAGACTTACTGGCCTGTAGTTTTCAGCCCTATCTTTTTTCCCATCTTTGGGTATTGGAGAAACCCATGCAGATTTCCAATCATCTGGTATTTGCTCATTATTTATAGAAATTTGGAATAACAACTGTAAATAGGGAATGATCCCATTGCCCGCTAACTTTATGAAATCATTTGAAATGCCATCCAAACCCGGTGTTTTGTTGCTTTTCAAACCATTAATTACTTGACCTATACTTTTTTGACTAAATGTAAAGACATTTTCATTCTGGCACTCGTTATTAACTAACCTCTTATTAAACACTACCTTTTCCCCAAATATGCTAGCATAGTGATGATTTAACACATTTGCTTTCTCCTTATCGTCTGTTATTGTCTTACCGTTCTGCTGAAGCACAGGTATACTATTCTTTTTTCCCTTCTTGCTTCTAATATGATTATAGAATCTATCAAATTTACTTTTTTTATTAGCGCTACTTTCAAGCAAATTTTCCATAAACCTATTTTTCGCTTCTTTCTTTAGATGTAAAAGCTGTTTACTACATTCATTAAATCTTCGGCTGTTAATCTTCCTGTAACTATATAATTTACTGCATTTCCGTTTAAGCAGTTTAATTTTGTTTGTATAATACACAGGATCCGGGTTTTTCTTAGCCCCTTTTGAGGAATAAATAATTGAGTGGCTTCACTCACAATTATTTTAAACTCTTTCCAGTAATGTTCAATGTCTGCTCCTTCACTTATAGCCCATTTGTTGAATGATTCTGTAAGAAATGTATAGATTCCCATTCTGTCAGCCTTACTGTAACAGGTTACCTTTTTAGTAGTACTAGCTGCATCTTCATTTCTATTTTTATCATGGCAGTCTGACACATGGAGAAGCACTGCCTTATGATCCCCAATGCCATCTACAACATCACATTCCTTTACCTTTATTCCTGGTGTAACAAGAAATATATCTAATAAGTTATTTTTACCACTGATTGGACAAGAACGTGTACCTTCCCTTACAGTCTGTTTAAGATCATGTTCACTCACAAAGTTTGAGATAAGTGCTTGTAAAGTATCAGTTGGGGTTGAGGTTGAACGTAAGCCTACATCAGTATTCCATAACACATCAGGCAAATTGAGGTCTCCGCCTATAATCACATCCTTAAATTGAAACTCTGTCAAATAGTCACTTAATTTTGATATGATGTCCAAGTTACTTGAAGGTGATCTATAGGCACCAATGACATGTAGGCCTATAGGTTTAGATGAACTATCTCCTACCATTATTTTTACACAAATCATTTCATGGGATATATCCACCCATTTCACTGCACTATGAATTATTGATTTTACGGCTATGAACACACCACCACCTCTAGTTTCCCTGTCTCTTCTATATAACACATAATCACTTCCAAAGATTTCACTGTCCATAATGTCAGGTTTTAACCATGATTCTGTTCCGATTATCACATCCGGTTCATGGGTTTCTATTAAGTGCAAGTATTGAATTTCTTTCTTAACAATGCTTTGACAATTCACCTGTAAAACTTTTAACGAGTTAGATTGCACTTTATGACACTTAAGATTATTAAAATCAGGTCCACCTCCTTGCAACACAGTTAGTTTCCCGAATTTATAGGGAATTTTAAATTCATGGCCAATAATTCCCCTAGCTTCCTTGAACCATTCCTATTAAGATGTAGGCCATCTCTTGCCAAGTCATCATTTCCAATCCAAAGATTTCCGTCTACGAACAAGCACTTCAGTTCATACAAGATCATCCGACATTGATTTATGCCATCTATGTATCTGCAGTCTACATCTCTTCGATAAAGAACTCCGCTAATAACCCATGCTGCATCCGGAAAAATCTTCTTACCTTCTTCCACGAAGGTTAGCTAGAGCCAAAAACTTGTCAAATCAAAGCTTTGAGTTGTTTTGGGGTTTATTAAACCACTAGCAGTGCCTAGCACATCCACAAATAGTACTCAGTAGTTCAGAATAGAACGTGCTTACTGATAGAAGAACTGGCTCCAGCAAGCAGGCCTAGGCCCTAGTGGCGGTGTTCGCAATGTCGGATAATGATGGAACATTTATGTACTAACAGGTTTCCCAAGTCCCAAAAGTCATTGAAAAAACAATTAAGTGTGCAGATTAATTACTCTTTTCATTTCTTTCAATTAAATGAACAACCATAAATTAAAAAGCTTGGGTTGAGAGGCTGGTTTAGTGTTGAGTGGGAAAAGATTGATAGGCGGGCTAGAAGCCAACATTTACCTTGAAAGAGCTTAGCGACTGTGTGAGTTGATTACACAAATAATTACGACAAAAATTTGCTTGAACAGCCTTGTTTCACCCATTGGAGTTGAAAAGTACCACTCAGTCTCTCTTATTTGTGTAGGCCAATATATTTATGTGACCCTCAACTCTACACAGCCGCCAATCTCTTTCTAGGTAAGTTGTTGGCTCCTAGCTGCCTATCAAATCTTTCCCCAACTAACATATAAATTAAAATTGGTATATCTACCCCCACCACAGAAACACCTAGGTAGTTTTACTTTTACCGCTAAGCGTTACTTACTTGATAGTTGACTGATTAGTGGTGACACTAAATACTCCATCCGTAATTTAACATTGTGTTTCCACTCTTCCCGGTTATTTCTCTATGTACACCCGTGATCATATGTAAATCAAGGGGTCTGGAAGAAACCTACCATTATCGATCTCGTTCGATTCGTTCGGGCGTCGCTAAATACACAGAGCTATCACTCGTTGACGTCATGTAACAGACCGTGAGGAAACATGGCGTCCCTATTTTACGTAGCATTTGGCCTAATGGGACTTTCAAACACTTAGTTAATGGATTCACCAAACACTGCATAACCTAGTGCAGGCTTATTCCAAGTAAAGAAATCAATTGGGGCCAGTTTTTCTAGTAACATAAACAGGGCAAGCCATCAAATCCATGCACATTTGCTGGGTGCTAGCATTGTGTATTTAGTGCTGTGCCTTTTAGAACAAATCCGAACTTTGCCGAGTGAGTGTCGGTGATGTCGGTAACAGATTACCCTTGATTTTACTTCTGAAGCCGATCGTACTGTTCCCACTTAAGTCCGTCTCCTGCATCGGAATCCTCTTAACCACCGGGACCTTCCTCTTCCCAGCTTTAGTTAGACTCTTCTCCCAGTTACGTCGTGATCTTCGTTCTACTTATCAATCGTTGACGTTGGCATAAATGTTGAATTAGCAACAATAATCTAAATCAAGGTTTTGACCAAATCGCGAGAAATTGTGGTTTTGTAGACACCATATGAGTTTTTAAATTTCCATTTTTCATGAACTTGACCCACCTATTCGGCACCAAAAAGCACACTAGCGCGGCCCTGTTGGCGGAACGTAGAACCCTAGCAGTAGTGATCACTCAGGTAGACACAGCGGCAAATAACGTGGAAGAACGTGTAAATGTAACTAAAAAGTTGAGTTTTCGGCGTGATACGTTTTGTTTACGGATGTTGAACTTAAGAAATAAAATAAAGAAATATTTGTGCTATGGTTATCACAAGAAAACAAATTTTAAATGAAAGAATGGGGCCTGTAAGTGCACCATAAAGTGGACACCTGACACAAGGGTTATGTCTGCAATGGTTAAGCATTGGTCTACATTTCTCTTTTAAAATACAACTCATTACACTTAAATAACAACTATTAAACTATCGTGATCTCAATTTAAATTTCGGTAGGGCCTACTCTTAATAAAAACATTATTCTTACATTTAAGTCCAGGGATAAAGTCCGAAAACATATAGTCAGAAGACAGTATGGTGTCACCCACTGAGTTTTCCCGTTGTGTTTGATAGATTTATTATTTATTTATGTTCATTTTTTAATAATATACTTATTGTTTTTTGCCCGTCACCGACACTCATACTAAATCGCGTTTTACAATTTCAGACAATAATTTTAATTCATGCTTATGCCAATAGGCTATCACACCGTTCCCAATTGTTACACATACAGGCCTACATAGCACATAGGCCTACATTCAATTTGTTTCGTATGTGATGGGCTACCTCAAAATTACTACACTGCAGTGCGTTTTTATCAACAGCAAAAAAGGTAGGCCTATGTATAGTAATAAATTCGGAAAAATCGTTTCCAATGAACATTTTTCATAATAAATACCAATTTCTGCAGCCAAGTATTTTTAGAAGTTTAGTCGTGTTCTGAATAAAGCACACTTTGTCGATGATTACAAATTGACAACATCCGGATTATAGCATATGTAGGCCTAAGTTACTGACATTTTCAGGGAATATGATGAAAATAATACAAGTTGTACTATTTATTGTTATTACATTATCGCGGGAAAACGTTAAATATTGCACCTTGCACTTCAGCTGTTCAGTGTTATATCAATTTGTTGCAAAATATTTGTTGATACAACAACAGACTTGTTTCACTTCAAAAACTTAACATTCTAAATTCAAATTTGGTAATAATTCCTTGGACCAATACCAATTTTGGCCGGCAACTTTACTTAATTAAATAATAAATAATAATCTGCTTATGAATTATTTTCTGGATATTCCTACGCTCAAACATAATAATATACCCAACTATTATGATGATTATATACAAGAAACTAGTAGAACAGGTATTGATTATTTTAATAAGTGTATTGGACATAACACTGTTCTTTATCAATATTTATTAAATTATTAGTGATATTTCGATTTTTATTCAAAAATCTTTTTCAAACTGAAGGTTGAAGGACATTTCAACGTACAGTAATGTATATTTTTTATTGTTGATAACTTGTAATCAACTCACCTTCACCAATTTTTGTGATCTAGTGCAATGTATATTTAATTTTGTCATGTTTTTATTTTATTTCCATCAATTGTGTTGGCAGATATGTTTCATGGTCATTTTGTTTGTATGGATTGTTGTTAATTTTTCTTTTGTCAACCTTCAGTTTGAAAAATATTTTTAAATAAAAATCAAAATATCACAAATAATTTAATAAATATTGATAAAGAACAGTGTTATGTCCAATAAACACTTATTAAAATTATGATGATATTACTTTGACATATTTTACATTTCATCCCTATCCCATTCAGAAATATAGGAATAGGAAGGTTCAATTTTGGCTATAGTTGGCCTACCTACGCAATTACGCCTACTTGTGGTTGTATAAGAGCATAAAAAATGCAAACCGTACATGAAAATATACATCTTATTTAATGCGTGTGCGAGAAAGGTAAATGTGAGTGAACAGATCGGAAATAATCCCCGAATTGTCATAACCGGCGCGACTAACACACGCTAGCGCCATATCCGGAGAAAAAAGGTCCGATGGAGCGCTAGTGAGCAATCAGCTGGTTTTAGCAGATGACCGGGTAAAAGGGGATAGCTGCCGTCCACACCCTTGGCTAACATTGCGTGGACCCAATCTTGAAACCTACTTTTTCTGTTGAAAACGTCCAGTTACATAATAGAAAATGATTCAGAACCATAGGTTGATACCTTGTGGTATAGTTAAAGTTTAAACATAATGAAAATCTGTAAAGAATAAGTGATTTTATATAGGGTACGTTCTTCTCACGTACTGCATTTCAAATTACTAGCGCCTATGATTTGTTCGCCCTAAAACAAAGAGCATCAATTACTAATCCCAGAGTATAAAATATCCTTGTAGTATAATATGCTAAAGCAAGCGTGGACTAGTAATTTGACAAAATGTTAATGGCCTAGAGCTGTGATAAACTGAGAGAACAGCGCGGAAAATTGACGGCCGCCTAGCTTGGCCTAGGCCTATAGGCTACTGCTTGCCAGTTTCAACCATCCCTAGGTGTCAAATGACTCGGCTAGAAGAAACTAATAATTTTTGTTACTAAAATTTAAATTTAGAAAATAATTAACCAGTCTGTATCCCAAAACTATCAATTTATTTCAATAAATTGGATAGGCTCCGTCAGCTGTGTTGTCTAGGCGTCTCGCATTTACAGCCAAGTCGCCTAGCCTAGGGCCTAGCAGACGTGCAAAACTCTGGCCTAAATAATAATATTCTGGCCAGACTTAATTTCGTATGTAGGCCATCACACCCTTTCGAGCTTCTTATATTATTATTTAATGAAGAGCCTACACGAAATAATAAACATGTAGGCCCTAGGCCTACTTTGACACCGCACCAAAGGAAAGCAAATCTAGGCCTAAAAATCTCGCGTGAACGGAGCTGACAAAGGCATTTAAATGTGCAAAACGAAGGGCGATATGAGGTTGAATCCATTTTTCAAACATCTGGTGTAATCTGCTTACATATAAACACAGACATTAATCGGTAGTGTAATCGGCTAGATAAAATAATGTCTCAAATATATGCTTCATTCAAGAACCTGTCACGAGACCCAAAAGTCAAGTTTAGATAATACCTTTCAGGTAGTTTTGTATAAGTAAATGGTTGAAATGGATGGAAATCTATTTGGTTACTGTATTTTATTGCTTTCTAAATTGCAATTTTGGTAAATTAAATATACAATCATAATATTTCTTAGTATTTTCGTAGACTGACGCGATTCACCATGCGTTTTCCTATCAGGTGGGCGTACCTATCCCCGATTCTCTAGTTCCTCACTCGCGCGCCAGAGAGCCATACTGTTCCTTGTTTCCTCGGATACGCTCCAGCCGGAATCACAATTACGCCAGCCATGTTGTGACGTAGCGCGCCGCCAGTGCTGCGATCTACATGTCGTTTTGGTGCCGAATAGCTTCCCTGTAAATTATTCATTTCTCACCGACAATTACGATTTCTACAATAGGTCTTTGATGCCGTTACGATCATTCCTAGTGAGTTTTAGGATTTCAACATTAGTTACACATATAGGCCTACAAAGTCTATAATACCAGAACACACGGCAGATTATGCCAAACCATTCTGCCATTCTCCTCAAACATGACGAAGCAGATTTTGTTGCTTAACGTCTCTATTATTGCCATCTTGCTACTAGAGACGTAGCGTTAAAAACAATTATGCCTTATGTGGGACTCGAATCCACGTCCTCCTAGTGTCATAAGCGTCAGGCGTGCGCCTAAATGGCTATTTCCTATTAAAAATATCGATCTTTGGTGTGTTATCGCTCGCTCGTCGATTGCGTCGGGGCCTACAGGGTTGGCTTAGTCGCTTTGATTTAAAGTCCTCCACTGAAAATCAGATATATCTGAGTGGATAGACTCTAAATACAATTTTTTTATTTTTATTATGTGCCACTGCGGACGGTTTAGTTTCTCTTCTATCAGGGGTAGCTACAGAAGGTGTTGTTGATTTTTTACGATAGCTCTCTTTGTGTCAGTGGTTGGTGCTAGGTTCTGTGGCAACATTACCATTGGTTGGAAAGTGAACCTGAATGACACGTAGCAAGAAAATTAATAAGAGGTGTGCAAACAACAGATTTTTACTTTGAATCGAAATCAAAGTGATCAAGTGTTCAAACATTCGAATATTTTGAGTTTGAATAATAGAACAATTTTTATCATTTAAACTACTATCTGCGTTTAATAAATTGATGCTTATTGACAATTCAAATTTAATTCGAGATGCAAGTGTTGAAACTTTCCGATTGACGTAACATCCTAAACACACTGCAAGTAATAGCTATGTTTACATCATGAAGGATTCAATTCTGTATTGGGATTGGGTTGGATTCTGCAGTGAGCGTTTACATGTCATGAATTGGACAGGGGATTCAATTCGTTTTCAATACCAAACTAATGCGATCTAGCGGTAGCTTTGAAAACTGCTGTGCTGTGTGTATGGAGTGCACTCGATCCAATACTCGAAACTGTTTACATGCTTGTTTTCGATACGATATTTCAATCCGATCCCAACTTTTGGGGGATTGGATCCAACCGATCCGATCCTAGTTCTAAGTGATTACATGGATGTTTGAGAGGTAGGATCGTATTCAATACCGTATTGAATCATCCATGTAAACATAGCTAATGTTGAGAAATAGTTTCCTGCTAGTGCACATGATTTCTAAATTCAGTCTCTGTTCTGCATTGGTTGAACTACTTGTTCAAAAGGATTCAAAAGGTTTCGAATCAAGTTTGAACACTAGATATGTTCGTTCAAATTTGAATTTTCGAGTACTCGCCCACCTCTAGAAATTAGTATCGGTTGTGTTGGTTAACGTTGACAGGGCCACCTGTAGCCTCTTGCTTAGGCCTAACTAACTCGCATCGTGTTGGGCAGGCAGTAGAGCATCTCCTACCAAGTTCGGGGAACATGGGGGGGGGGGAGAAGATTAATAATCGATATCAAATTAAGAATAATAGATCGCAAATTTGCTACTCGATATTGATTTACTTTTTAGTTGGTTTTGACTGCTTTCCTTGTTAAAAGTGAATTTAAATAATTTAGATATTAACATTTTCATTTAGTTTTATTGATCCATATTAACTTAACATATTTCTAGTTAATTAGTTAATGATAATTTATCATTGTCCATATTGAAATGTAGGAAGCTGAGCATAGGTCCTATATAGGCTGCCAATAATATAATTATTTAGTTGTTTGAAGTCCCTAGCAATGCTCCAAAATTGACAGGTTATGAGTAAATGTTTCTTACTATAGAAAATAGGTGTACTTTTCCACTCACCTGTCAAAATAATTGGATGAGCGAAGCGAAGATTCCATTTCACTACACTGGAGAAAAAAATCCGGAATGTTTTTTTTTTCTTTTTTTTTTTTTTTTTTTTTTTTTTGTCTGTTTGTTAGCACGATTCCGGCTAAACCGATACTCCGATTGCGATGAAATTTTATTGAGACCTTCGAAATCTCTGAACTTAGAACTGCCACGTTTTTGAGCACAATCGAAAAAAAAATTCCCATAAAAATCGCAATTTTACGATTTTTTTCGATTTTTAAAAAATTTCTTCGATTTATAATACCTACACGCTTTGTCCGATTGTAATGATTTTTCACAGAACCTTTATTTTATGAATTTATATATTCGTGGAAAATTTAAGCGCAATCAAATAATTATTTCTCATAAAAATCGCAATTTTACGGGGTTTTTCTTTTTTAAAAACAATTCTTTGACAAATAACACCTACATTCTTTATCCGATTGTAATGATTTTTTCACAGAACCTTAATTTTATGAATTCATATATTCGTGTAAAATTTGAGCACAATCAAATAATTATTTCTTATGGAAATCGAAATTTTACGATTTTTTTTCTTTTTTAAAATTACGATTAATTAAAAAAATTAAAAATTAAAGTTTATTTTTTATTTATTTTAAATTATTTTTGAAAAATCATCAACTTAGTAATGATTTTTTCACAGAACAGAAAAATTCACATAACTCATGGCAGCTCAATGCACCAATAACGCTCATCCAACAACGCGGCGGGACTTAAGCGTTTTCCTAGTGTAACAAAACATAAAAACGGCAGAAATACAGCGGGCGGGGGCCTCTACAATCTACATTATTATTTTATTGGATGTATTTCATACAAACTCGGTTAAAACCGGAGCTAACATGTTGTACGGACTTACGTCAAGTACTTCCATGTGTACCTATTACATACATTATTACTTTGTCTTAAATCTAACTAAAATAAGTCATTAATTGGATGAGCGTAGCAAAAACTTCAATTTCACTGACCCCTCAAAAAATTTAGCTCCAATGTTTTTTTGTTTTTTTTTTTGTTTTTTTTCTGTCTGTTCGCACGATTCCGGGCAAACGGCATATGCGATCTTGATGAAATTTTGAGGGGACCTTCGAAATCTCTGAACTTAGACCTGCCACGTTTTTGGGTACAATCGAAGAAATATTTCTCATGAATATCGTACTTTTACGATTTTTTTTGATTTTTAGTACGAAATTTTCGTGACATTTTCCCCGATTCTGACCAAACGGGTGGGGCTAGAACGTTCATATTTCACATGGACATTAAGGTTATGGTGATATAGTACCTTTTGAAAGAAAAAGTTGAAAAAGTTAGCCAGAATCCATAGAAATAAAGGTTTTAAAATGAGTTTTTTGAGGTTTAAGATAACAATTAACAAATAACAATAGAAACTTGACAACATTCACCTACAATGCATTCACAAAGCACTTGCAAAGGAAAAGTGGTCCCACGCAAACAAAAAACTTACAAAAACGCTCATCCATCAACGCGGCGGGACTTTAGCGTTTTCCTAGTAATATTGTTTGTAGATGATGTTTTCTTTCTGCTGTGTAGGATGGAAGCTGTCTCGGAATCTCAAAGTATCATTCTTAGTTTAGAAATTTACGAACTATTCTACACGTGTTGAGTATTACTGCCTTTTGAGTCTCGATGTATACATTAGGTTGAAGATCTAGTTGTTCAATGCTTTCATGTAGCTTCTTCGGTATGATGCCGTTGGCTGATATAATGAATGGGATTGTATTTACCTTTTTCTGTTTCCACATCTCCTTGATCTCAATTGCAAGTTCACTATACTTGTCAATTTTTTTCTTCCACGTGGTCTCGACGTTATGGCACATTTGGGACAGCAACGTCGATAAGGGTAGTTTCTTGTTTCTTCTTGTCAATTATTATATCCGGTCTGTTGTGATGTATCGTTTGGTCTTTTGTAACTGTGGTCGTAATTTAAACGAGGGAGCGGAGCGACCGAGTGTCTCCATTCAACTTGAACGGCTCTCATTCTGTCTGTCTGTCTGTACGTCGAAAATCAACCGAACCGCTGAACAGATTGGGCTGAAATTTTAAACAGACATCCGGTACAAGTTTACTGAGAACTGCTAACAAAATCAGCTAGATTCATTGCGATTTAATCCTACAATTAATTAAAATGTGATTTTTAAAATATCTATAGCATTTGTTTAGTAGCAGCTAGTGGGACGATAACTACGTGGCTTGCATGGCCTATTGGTAAGCATTTAGACTACCGCACGGATGGTTGGGGTTCGATACTCATTAGCTCGAACTTTTTTATATTTTTACACCCACATATTATTTTTGAGGGGTGTTAAATGGGTAATAAAACTTAGGTGATTTTGTTTTATCTTGGAAATTTGGTAATGTTTCACGCTAATACGTTTTGAACATGATTCGCATTTTAAATGTTCAATTTAAATAACTAGGGAAACGCCAAAGTCGTTGTTAAACGAGTGAGTGAGCCATGTGTTGAGTTCCCGGGAACATCGCCATTTCTCCCATATACCTAAGGCTCGATCTAGCCCAGTATGGGGAATGATACCGGATACTATACACATAGGTCACTCACTCGTTTAACAACGACTTTGGCGTTTTCCTAGTATAATTTGAAATCTTTACTATCTAGTACTTTCTACTTAATGTGTGTGTGTGTCAATGAGGTTGTACTTGATTGCTAGTTTTTGATGAATAATGTTAGCTACTTGGTTATGTCTGTAGAGGTAATCTGTTTGACATAGTGACTGGCACCCGGATATGATGTGTTCGATTGTTTCACCCCTTACACTACATTTTCTACATTGATTGTTTACTGTCGCTTCTTGTATTATGTATTTTTTATAATTGTTTGTCGCAATCACTCTGTCTGGAATAGCCATCATAAAACCTTCCGTTTCTCCAAATAGTTCCCCGTTGTTTAACCACCTATTTGATGCTTTAATATCTACGTGATCTTTGTGTAGTTCATCATAATGTCTCTTGTGTAGGGTCTTTTCTGAGAGACGTAACTCTTTTGCAGCGTCAGTTATGAGGTTCCCTTATAGATTAACATTTTTGTTTGCTAGATTGAGTGGAGTTAATGTGTCAGCTAGCACCACAGCCCTATGTAGTGTGGATTGGTTGCTCTTTGTAAAAAAGTATTTTCTTAAAATGTCTATTTGTTTATAATATAAGTTGTTCAGATCAATTAGGCCCCGTCCTCCTTTTTCTCTTGGAAGTGTCAATCTCTCTATTGCTGATTTAGGATGTATTTTGTGTTTGGTAAGTGTAGTACGAGTTAATATTTCCAACGCGTGGATGTCTGTCTGCGTCCATTTAATGATTCCGAATGAATATGTCAGTACTGGTATAGCATATGTATTTATTGCTGTGATCTTGTTTTTACCGTTTAGTTGCATCTTGAGGATAGACTTTAGTCGTTTCTTGTATGTATCTATCAATTTTGCTTTCATTACTTTATGTTCAATTCTGGCAGCTTGTGAGAATCCTACATATTTGTATACATTGTTATGGTCCATTATTCCAATCCTATTCTGCTTGCGTAACCTTACCCTTTTTGATATGTAGCGTCGTACATTTGTCTACTCCAAACTCCATGCAGATATCTTGACTAAATTCTAATGTTGTATTGACTAAACTGTTTAGTTGAGCAAATTTGATGCATACAACTTTAGGTCATCCATGTAGAATAGGTGAGAAATTGTGTGACATACCATATTATTGTCCTTAATTTTAAATCCGTATGTTGATTCGTTAAGCATATGAGACAGTGAGTTTAAAGACAGACAAAACCATAATGCACTTAATGAGTCACCTTGGAAAATGCCAAGTTTAATTTGGATTGGATCTGCAGTTATCTGCTGGTTTTTCATATTTAGTTTAAGTGTTGTTCTCCATGTCTTCATTACTGTCTTCAAAAAGTTTACAATTACTGGGTTGATTTTATATATTTGTAAAATCTGAATAAGCCATGTGTGTGGTGTTGAGTCATAAGCTTTCTTGTAGTCAATGTAGTTAACGTGAATATTCCTTTTCTTATTGTGTGCCTGATTCATTACAGTAGAGTCGATAATAAGTTGTTCTTTACATCCCTGCGAGTTCTTAAAGCATCCTTTTTGTTCCTCGGCCATGATATTGTGTTCTTCGCAATGATACTTAATTTGTTATGCATGAAGTCAATATTTTATATATAGTTTGTAGACATGTAATTGGCCGATATTTACTTGGGTTCTTCGTGTCATTATCCTTCGGTTTGAGAAAGGTTACTCCTTCAGTAAAGAATTCGGGTATTTCTTTAACTCCATTTATAAACTCGTTGAGACATTTTCTAATTTGATTGTGAGTAGTATTGAATTTCGTATACCAAAAATTTTGAATTTTGAAAATTTATTATTATTATTATTATTATTATTATTATTATTATTATTATTATTATTATTATTTATTGCAACAAATCATGATACAAGGTGATTCAAAATAGCAAGTTATACCGGATTCCCTTCATTACTACTAAATAAAATAGGGTAAAATTAGTCAATAAATAAACAAAATATTGTGGTATCAAAATATGGTAGGCCTAAAATAGAACATTTATTTTATTTTTGAAATTTGGAGCATCTTTGATTTCTAAAGAAATAGTATTTAATAAAGTAACGGCACGGTTGTAAAAACGATTTTGATAGAAATATGTTTATGCACATTTACGTATTTACGGTGAAAAATGCACAAACTGGGAGAAAATAGTACAAAGATGAAATAAATTAGGCCTACACTGTGTTAAGAAACAAGTCACAAACAACTTGGCCAAAGTTGGCAAAAATCGGTCTTGGGGAAAGACTCCATTTTTACAAAATGGTGCCTTAATCTAACACTTTTGGGAGAGTCAATATTTCAAGACTTAGCCGTAAAAGTGTTGGATTAAGACAACATTTTAAAATGACGTCTTACCCCTAGTCCGATTTTAGCCGGCATTGGCTAATTTATTTGTGATTTATTTTTTGACACAATGCAATTTGTTAAATATTAGTACTACTTTTTTCCGGGTCAAACCGTTATATCTGTGCCTAGTTCTAGCACAGGGAGGGTTTTAAATTAGGCCAGTATTATGACAAGCATGAAAACAAAACATGATCAAGCTTAAAATGCATTTAAATTTTAAAACGTGTTTATAGACGTTCAAAAATCACCAACAGCCAAAACAAAATTGCCTGTGGGAAATGTCTCCAGCGGCTGGGGCTTCACCCCAGGCCCCGAACTTGCCCACGCGAGTCGAGCTTTTGCCTTGCGAGTTACGCTGGCTGCGATTCTCGGAGGGTTGGTCCCTAGTTTTGACCACTGACTACGTTTTAGTTTTGTGAATGATTTTCTCATCATTCTTTATTTCTCCTGGTTCACTGTCAACTACCACCGAGCACTGCACACCCCTAGTATCCCTCGTCGCTCCTCTGCCACTGCTTGCTACCGCACAGACATCATTAAATTTGTTAAAATAGGCTTCGTGTTCGTGTTGCTGTTGTAAAAAGAACCTAGATACATAATAAACGGAGTTTCTTCCAATTGTGTTGTTCCATACTATACGAGTGACAATAGTGATGCGAGGATGATGGACGAGTCCCACGTATTATGCAGGATTCGAACCCATGTCCCTAGTGATCGCTCCGGACCAACACTCTAACCACATGAGCCAGTGCAATAGAACTAAAAGGCGCAGTATGACAGCACTTTAATTATTTTTATTGTGTTAGAGAGAACCTGGGTTCGATCCCCGGTCGGGACTCGGAACACATCTTTTTGAACATAGATTTATCTTTCTTTACATTTAAAAGTACAAGTTACTTAGGCCAAGAATGTGTATGATTTTAATTTAAATATGCAAAATAATTAACACCAAAATGCTTTTGCCTGGGACTAGGTTTTAAACAGTTTAGAAGTCATTTGCAAAGGATCACAATGTCTTCAACACACAATGATAAAAGATTCGTAATATAACCACCACTCGGTAAAACTGCCGGCGAAAATGGATACTTTACTCGTTAGTACGTAGATTTTGAATTTCAAATCCGCAGTGGCTCGTGCAATTCAGTTGCAGGTCCGAAGCACACTACGGAACACGGGTTTAAATCCCGCACAGCATTTAAGGCACGGGTTTTTGTTATTGTCCTTCACCCTTATCTATCGTCACTCGCTGTCTTGAATAGCAATATTGCAATAATAGCAACAAACATCAAACATAATTTCGAGTAGATATGCTACCTGGTTCTCCAAATTTGAACTTGTAAACTGGAATAGTGTATTCATACAGGCCCTGATAATGATTAATTAGGGAGTCCAATTACATCATAATCTCAAAGCACTTACACAACGTCAAATTGTATAGTATTTAATACAATCCAGAAAAATTATAGGCCTATATATATATTGATTCATAGCAGTTGTCATAAAAGCTTGCCCCGACTGGGGTTCGAACTTCGAACCCCAGAACCTCCGGCTCTACCATAGCCATAGCTCTACCAGAGTCACTGGGACAATGGGAATGTTGACTTCCATGGCATAAATCCAACAGAAGACTGCAATGTTACATGTCAAATCTGAAAGATCACATGGATAAAAAATCCAATCACATCTCATCTCCCATGAGTTGGGTAGTATGAATATAAGCGGGCTTATGCTTAAAAACCTTATATCTAGGGCGACGGTCGTCGCCCGGCAGACAAGCGATGCGATGCTTAGGCGACACCGAACTCCGGCCCTATATACACCTACCAGAGTTGGGGGGTTTTCAGCTATCTGCACACGCCGCCCCGAAAGAGTTACAATCTTGAAACTCGGTATATGACCTGGTATGTGGTCCATGACATACCAAAAAAAAATCAACCCGATCCGACAACTCGTTCTGTGTTAAAAAAGGCTCTCAACATCGTCAAATTCCTTAAAGCTGGCTGGGTGGGTGGCTGGCTGGCTGGCTAGGAGTTTCCGCGGAGAGTTCTTTAGCCTACAGAGAAAACGGTAAATCTTAGAATTATGAAACTTGGACCACACTTAGGTGTATTTCAGACGCAGTGCCTTTTGCTTTCAAAACCAAAATCGGGTAACAGGGACCGGAGAAAATCGAAAATTAGATGATAATCAAAAACGCGTAATTACCAAGGCGTGGTAATTTGTACAAACGTGAAATTGAACATGCTATTAACCATTATAAATAGCTTGCGTCCAAAACACAAGGGGCTAAATTTGGGATGACCATGGGCCCAAAAAATGACAAAAAACATATCTGAACTTTAAAAAAATGAATCATTCAAAGAAAACGCTACAACTGAGATGTTTCAAACGTGGAATACATTTTGATATCTCTCATTCTTTATCACTTTTGAATATGGAAAGCAAAATTGGTTAACGGGTACCGGAAAAAAACCAAAATTATCAAAAGTAGGTAATTCCGTACTCTTATGAATAATACGCTATACCGAGAAAACGGTTCATCTTAGAACTTTGAAACTTGGGCCACACTCAGATGTACCTCATATAACAAAAACCGGGCAATTGGGACCGGGGAAAATCTAAATCAAAATCAAAATCAAAACGCGTAATTACTCAGGCGTAGTAATTTGTACAAGCTTGAAATTAAACATGCTCTTAACCATTATAAATATCAAGTGCTTATGCTAGTGCGTTGGTCTTGTTGTTAGCGATGCTTCCAATGCAGACGGTCCAGGGTTCGATTCGACTTAAGTCTATCAGTTCTCTTGTCTTAGGAGTTTGTAAACGGTGACTTTGGAGCCGTCCTAGCAAAATCAAAACGCGTAATTATACTCAGGCGTAGAATTTTTATACAAGTTAAAAATTTAAATCTCTTAACCATTAAAAAATCTAGTGTTATGCTAGTGCGTTGGGCTTGTTGTTAGCGATCTGCTTCCAATGCAGAAGGGCCAGGTTCATTCCCGCTCAAATCAGAAGTTTTTTAACTTCTGTTTGGGCTTAAGTCTATCAGTTTTTGTTTTTGGATTTTTTAAACGGTGACTTTTGGGGGCCGTTAGCAACGAAACAAAAATAAATTTCAGAGTTTTTTGGCGGCCCTTTTTTGTTCTGGGTTGATCCGGGATGTTCGCACTGTCCCCTCCATGATTGATATATTTTCCCATTAAAATATCGATCTTTGGTGGTTACGCTCACTCTCGATTGCGTCGGGGCCTGCAGGGTTGGCTTGGTCACTTTGTTTTAAAGCCCCCCACTGAAAATCATTTACTATAACTGAGTGGGTAGACTCAAAATAAAAATTTATTTTTTTATTTATTTAAGGGGTATCTTTGGGGGGACCGTGGGCCCAAAATGTAAAAAAAACACTTTGAACTTAACAAATTTAATCATTCAAAGTCCATCTTTTCACACCTTGATAGCGAACGAACAACAAAAAGATGTGTTTATCCCCCCAAAAATACAAAAATTTGAAAAAAAGACGGCAGCAAGCTCTCCTTCAAAAGTCTTCGGCTGTGAATGCTGTGAGATATAGAAGTTGAGCCAAGCTTTTTATTTTTTTCTCCTAGTTTCGCTTTGAAAATATGTAAGATCATTTCGCCTGTTAACGAGCGCCAAGCCAACGATTTTTGTGGAAAAAAAAGTAAAATTTTTAAACTCGAAATCATAAAAAATGACTTGGCCATTGAATTTGGTTCATGGCCAAGAATTTTTTTATGATTTCGAGTTTTTAAAAATTTTACTTTTTACCACAAAAACGTTGGCTTGGCGCTCGTCAACAGGCGAAATGATCTTAAATATTTTCAAGCGAAACTAGGGAGAAAGAATAAAAAGCTTGGCTCAACTTCTAATCTCACAGCATTCACAGCCGAAGACTTTTGAAGGAGAGCTTGGCTGCCGTCTTTTTTACAAAATTTTTGTATTTGGGGGGATTCATACTACCCAATCATGGGAGATGAGATTGATTGGATTTTTTCCATTGTGATCTTTCAGATTTGACAGCTACATTGCAGTCTTTCTGTTGGATTTATGCCATGGAAGTCAACATTCACAACAACTAGCAGTTTTGTAAACATTTGTTCTGCTGTCCCGGTGGCTCAATTGGTAGAGCTATGGCACATTAAGCCGGAGGTTCTGGGTTCGAACCCTAGTCAGGGCAAACTTTTACGACAACTGCTATGAATCAATAACTATGTCCTTAAAGCGGGCTTATGCTTAAAAACCTTATATTCATACTACCCAACTCATGGGAGATGAGATGTGATTGGATTTATCCATGTGATCTTTCAGATTTGACAGCTACATTGCAGTCAACATTCACAACAACTAGCAGTTTTGTAAACGTTTGTTCTGTTGTCCCGGTAGGTCAATTGGTAGAGCTATAGCACGTTAAGCCGGAGGTTTTGTGTTCGAACCCCAGTCGGGGCAAACTTTTACGACAACTGCTAAGAATCAATAACTATGTCCTTATTAGTTACACCTTACATAGTTATTGAGTCGGGGCAAACTTTTTCGACAACTGCTATGAATCAATATAATATATATATATTATATAAATTGTATATTTGAGCAGCTCAACGAAAGTGGAGGAAATAAGTTTGCCCCAAGTACAGCAATACAAGACAAGAAATTGTCACTCCTGTCTTGCCTGGTGAATGTTGCTAGAGTTAATGTTTATAAGAATATGTTCACTCGCAGCTCTGACCAGGCTCGTTTCTAGGATCACTGCTGATTAGCAATCGGTTGATTGATCAGTAATCAATAATATTCTTCCTTGAAAAACATCTAACATTATTCATAACAGTATTTAGGCAGAGCACTAAGGGAGTTTTTTGCCCAGCCAAGTAACACAAGAAGAATGGGAAGAGAAAAAATAGATAAGAATACGTTGTGAAGATGACAGCCAAAACCCACATAATGCTCCATTCTTGACGGTTGAGCTGGCAAGAGCTTTAAAGAGGAAAGAACAAGAAAATTGCCTCGAGTGGATTTAATCAATTTAGATTGATTGGATATTGCTTTACGTCTCATATTTATGCAACTTGGCTAATCGAGACGAAGGGAGGGACGTAAGGGATGACGTGGGGATTTTTGAAAAACCTTGATAGGAAGGAAAAGAAAGCAATATATTATCTGATCAATTTATCATGGAAAGGAAATATCCAAGAAGACACATGGAAATAGCAGAAGTAATCCCAATCCTGGAGAAAGGGAAAGATGGAAAGTTATAGACCGATAACACTTACAAGTACTCAGTAAACTCGAGATTGAAATCGTTCTTGAAGAGAATGACTTTCTGTCGCCACACCAAGCTGGATTCCGATCAAACAGAAGCACTGTGGACCATATTGCAAACTTTATGTATGGTAGGATGTAAAAGAAGGTTTTAATAAGATGCACAAAACACTTCCTTTTCCTTATACTTTATGTGGACAAGTCAGCTTTTGACCTAGTGGACAGAAATAGACTTTTGCAAAAATAGTAGTACCAAACAATACCAGACGGTAGACCAGAGTTTTCATGGGTGTGGCGAGTTACATACGAATTTAAAAGATCCACCAAGTACAGGCAGACAATCGGATTACAGCAAGGAGGGGTCCTTAGTCCAACGTACTTTGTAATCTAAATCAATGATCTAGCACAATACGTACATATATTGCAGATAATGTGGTATACAGGCAATGACCCAAAAAGAGATGGAAGAAGAAATGAACAAAGCTATGACAGCGTTACACGAATGGTCCGAGTCTGATGTCAACGGTGTGGTACTAAAGTAGGCTTTTTCCAGTCGCGTTGATGGATGAGCTTTTATGGTTGATTATTTTTGTCCGATGATTACTTTTTTGTGTCGTCATTGATGAGACAAGAGTGAACCATGTCTGCCTTCAACAATGGGTGTCTGAAAGAGACCGAGAACCGACACGTGCCTCGTTGTGCCAGCCGCGAAAAGGTACAGGGCGTCGAGGTTATATTGACCAATCTCCAAGGTTATATTGGCCCTACAAGTATGATTTGTTTGAGAAATATTTCTTTGATAGTCCGCAAAATCATAACAAATCCAAGTTCAGTGATTTTGAACATTCCCATAAAGTTTCATCAAGATCGTTTGCCCGGCCGCGGGTAAAATATCACGAAAAAATCGCATTCAAAATCGAAAAAATCATAAAAGTACGATGGTCATGAGAAATATTCTTTGATTGTACCAAAAAAACTTCTCAGATCTAAGTTCAGAGATTTCGAAGGTTCCCTGAAAATTTCATCAAGATCGCATATGCCATTTATCCGGTAGAGAGCGAACACACAGGAAAAAAGGACAAATACACCCAAGCTATTTTTCTCAGCGTAAGTGAAATTGAAGTCTTCATTGCGCTCATCCAATAAATCAAAAATAGTCTTAAGATTATCACTCATCAAGCAAGGTAGATCCAGATTTCAACATTAAGTATAGAATGTACCGTGTACCTAGGCATGAGGCATGTAAGTGACCAAGATGACAGGAGAGCAGCAAATTAATAGGCTGAATGAACTTACTGAAGATGGTGGCAGGAGTTACCTGGGGAGCCAACACGGAAATTCAACCACAACATACAGGACTTACATTAGACCACTACTTAAATGCACAAGTACGTTGCTAGTCACAACACCTAAAAGTAAATTGCAGAAGCTAGACACGGTGCAAAACCAAGCTATGAGAATCTCCACAGGAGCAGTGAAGTTCACCACATCACACAGGGCTTGCATGACCTGCAAGTAGGAATGGCAGAATCAAGCCTATGCAGCTTGTACGGTAAGGAAGAACAGAATCGACGACGCAATGCCAGATGATATTACACGTGTACAAATGGAATCCTGTCTCAATTGGATAACAATACATGATGGGCGAGTAGACTGATTGGGGTATATGAAAAGAAGTATTTTAAATAGTATAGATGTACCAAGACCACTGTGGCCCGCGCCCTTACGTGTGCGCGCCTCCAGGCCAAGTTCATTCTCGGTTTTAGGGGAGCTCCATAGATACGGGCGCCGTACGGCTCAGTTCTAGCCGGCAGCCGTGAGGAATACGTCTCCTTACGGCTTACGGCGAGAGCGATGACCTCGCCGCTCCAGCACCTCTGCCGATCACTCGCGGTACGCGCTTCATATTAACACATGCCAAAAATACTGACCACATTTTTCTATTTTCCCAAATATGATACCAAGTCAAAATATAGTGAAAGAATGGCTTGGAAACCTGGCTCTATTAGAAAATCAAAACTATTTTTTTTTCAATTTTTTCTGATCAGGCACACGGCAAATATCGCCTCTCCAAAATAATTTCAAACTTCAATTTGCCCAAGCACACCATTCAATGTAGGTATTTGTGTTTTTGAGACATTAATTTTCAGCTGGTTTTCTAGAGGCTGACTGAGAGAAAAAAGATTTATTTTAATAATTGTCTTTCCTGCAAATTTTTTCGTTTGGCAGTATTTTGTACCAATTTGTACTGCTAAACTAAAAAAATTCGCAAGAAAAACAATTGTTTAAAAAAAACTTTTTTCTCTCGGTCAGCCTCTAGAAAACCAGATGAAAATTAATGTCACAAAAACACAACACAAACTACCTACGTTGAATGGTGTGCTTGGGCGAATCGAAGTTTGAAATTATTTTGAAGAGTCAATATTTGTCATGTTTTGCCATCGGGCAGATCAGAAAATTTTAAAAAAAAAATAGTTTTGATTTTAAGGAGTCTGGTTTCAAATTCATTCATTTATGTCTTTTAAAAATGTTTCAAAATGCTTTAGTTGCCATTAGCCGTTTGGTTCCCTTTCCACTCGCTTTTATTGTGTTGCTATTGCAGATCTCCGCCCCCACTCGTGTAAGGCGCTAGAAAGAATACTATCTTCAAATTAGTTTCCCCGTGTTGTAGCTCTCTCAGTAACAAACGCATGACTTTTTTTTGTCCCTACCAGATGCTGCTTCCCTGGCTTGTTGCTATGTAATGTTATGTTTGTTTCAGACGGTTGGATAAGACGCACATCTTGCACCTCGCTCTCCGAACATCCCTGCATCACCGAACTTCGCTCTCAG